>CM056056.1:62497408-62779908 GCA_029574335.1 Rana kukunoris
ACACACCTTCTCATTCCAAGAGTTTTCTTTATTTTCATGACTATGAAAATTGTACCGTCACACTGAAGGCATCAAAACTATAAATTAACAAATGTGGAATTATATACATAAGAAAAAAGTGTGAAACAACTGAAAATATGTCATATTCTAGGTTCAAAGTAGCCACCTTTTGCAGCAGACACATCTCTAGAACAACTGTTAAGAGGAGACTGTGTGAACCAGGCCTTCATGGTAGAATATCTGCTAGGAAACCACTGCTAAAGAAAGGCAACAAGCAGAAGAGACTTGTTTGGGCTAAAGAACACAAGAAATGGACATTAGACCAGTGGAAATCTGTGCTTTGGTCTGATGAGTCCAAATTTGAGATCTTTGGTTCCAACCAATGTGTCTTTGTGCGACACAGAAAAGGTGAACGGATGGACTCTACACGCCTGGTTCCCATTGTGAAGCATGGAGGAGGAGGTGTGATGGTATGGGGGTGCTTTGCTGGTGACACTGTTGGGGATTTATTCAAAATTGAAGGCATACTGAACCAGCATGGCTACCACAGAATCTTGCAGCGGCATGCTATTCCATCTGGTTTGCGTTTAGTTGGACCATCATTTATTTTTCAACAGGACAATGACCCCAAACACACCTCCAGGCTGTGTAAGGGCTATTTGACCAAGAAGGAGAGTGATGGGGTGCTGCGCCAGATGACCTGGCCTCCACAGTCACCGGACCTGAACCCAATCGAGATGGTTTGGGGTGAGCTGGACCGCAGAGTGAAGGCAAAAGGGCCAACAAGTGCTAAGCATCTCTGGGAACTCCTTCAAGACTGTTGGAAGACCATTTCAGGTGACTACCTCTTGAAGCTCATCAAGAGAATGCAAAGAGTGTGCAAAGCAGTAATCAAAGCAAAAGGTGGCTACTTTGAAGAACCTAGAATATGACATATTTTCAGTTTTTTCACACTTTTTTGTTATGTATATAATTCCACATTTATAGTTTTGATGCCTTCAGTGTGAATCTACAATTTTCATAGTCATGAAAATGGAGACAAGTCTTTGAATGAGAAGGTGTGTCCAAACTTTTAGTCTGTACTGTGTGTGTGTGTGTGTGTGTATATATATATATATATATATATGTGTGTGTGTGTGTGTGTGTGTGTGTGTGTGTGTGTGTGTATATATATATATATATATATATATATATATATATATATATATATATATATATATAATTATACAAACACATAAATATTTTATATTTCTCCTGAATTATATAACTTGACCCATATTTAACTACTTGCCGACCGCCCGCCGTCATATTACTGCGGGACGGTGGCACTGCTGGGCGAGAGCCTGTAGCTATACGTCCGCTCTAAAGCGTCCCCGCTCGCCCCCGAGTCCTGCGCGCGTGCCCGGCGGGTACGATCGCCACCGGGCACACGCGATCGCTCGTTAGAGCGGGGACCGGGAGCTATGTGTGTAAACACATAGCTCCCGGTCCTGTCAGCGGGGGAAACACTGATTAGTGATTTCCCCTAGTGAGGCCACCCCCCCATACAGTTAGAACACACCCAGGAACACACTTAACCCCTTCCCTGCCCCCTAGTGTTAACCTCTTCACTGCCAATGGCATTTTTATAGTAATACAATGCATTTTTATATCATTGATCGCTATAAAAATGCCAATGGCCCCAAAAATGTGTCAAACGTGTCCGAAGTGCCCGCCATAATGTCGCAGTACTGAAAAAAAATGCTGATCGCCGCCATTACTAGTAAAAAAAAAAAATAATAAAAATGCCATAAAACGACCCCCTATTTTGTAAACGCTATAACTTTTTTGCGCAAACCAATCAATAAACGCTTATTGCAATTTTCTTTCAAAGAAAAATATGTAGAAGAATACGTATCGGCCTAAACTGAGGAAAAAAATGTTTTTTTTATATATTTTTGGGGGATATTTATTATAAATACAGATGGTGCAGCGCTCAAATAAAACAATAAAGGATGAATATAAAGTCCATAAAATTGCAGTACACCTCCAGTGAGTGCCAATGTAGACAGACAGTGTAGATAACTTAAAACGTGCTAGACACACATCCACCACCACATGAAATGGCCTCTCACCTCATCACCTGGACCCTTTGATTATGGAGGGTCAAATGCGCTTTATGTATAAATATCAGCAAATCCAGCAGTAGTGAAGACATTTATTATAGCAAAAAGTAAAAAATATTGCATTTTTTTCAAAATAGTCGCTCTATTTTTGTTTATAGCGCAAAAAATAAAAACCGCAGAGATGATCAAATACCACCAAAAGTAAGGTTTATTTGTGGGAAAAAAAAGGACGCCAATTTTGTTTGGGAGCTACGTCGCACGACCGCGCAATTGTCAGTTAAAGCGACGCAGTGCCGAATCACAAAAAGTGCTCTGGTCATTGGACAGCAATATGGTCCGGGGCTAAAGTGGTTAAAACCGATATTAACCCACATTTAAAACACCAGTTTTGCTGTGTTTACATGCCACGTTTTAGTGGCGTTTTGCATTTAGAAAAGTTTTAATGTGTGTGTGTGTGTGTGTGTATATATATATATATATATATATATATATAATATATATAGCGGGGCATCTCCTTTTATGTGACCTAAAGACTACCATCTGCTGATCGAGAAGGATCTCGGCTCCCTCCGGTGGTCATGTTGTGATATAGCCACCTTCCATTTACTTTGCATTATTACAACAAGGAATGTTGGGAAATTGAGTACAGGGAGAAAGAGACTCCATTGCCCTGGTTTAGTTATAGACTACAATACCCAGAGAGCAACTGTAGAACCCCAGCATGCTTTGCTCCCCGCACAGACTTCTGGGGGAGGTAATTTAAGGAAGAGGATGTTCTTGGTGCGCTCTCTCTGGACCACCTCTTCAATCCAGGAGGACACCTGTGTGTGGTGTCTGCCCGGAAATCAGCTCAGCGAAGCTGGCCCCCCTACAATCAGCACAAATAAAAACTCAAGTGTGTTTCTTTAGTGCTACGTTTGTGCTGTTTTGTGCCGCAAAAAATTACGTTTGTGCTGCTTTTATTTTGAAGATATTAGCAATTGTTTTTTCCAGACTATGACATCATCTAGCCCCCCTACAAGCCCAAATGACACAAAACTGGTCTCATTAGTTAGTGCTACGTTTGTGCTGTTTTGTGCTGCTAATATTTCCGTTCTATCTTTTATCGTTTTTGCGTTATTAATGATTTATTAAAGGTCACCAAAGGTCACACAGCCCCCCTACAAGCCCAAATGACACAAAACTGGTCTGGTTGGTTAGTGCTACGTTTGTGCTGTTTTGTGCTGCTAATATTTCCGTTCTATCTTTTATCGTTTTTGCCTTATTAATGATTTATTAAAGGTCACCAAAGGTCACACAGCCCCCCTACAAGCCCAAATGACACGAAACTGGTCTGGTTGGTTAGTGCTACGTTTGTGCTGTTTTGTGCTGCTAATATTTCCGTTCTATCTTTTATCATTTTTGCGTTATTAATGATTTATTAAAGGTCACCAAAGGTCAATCAGCCCCCCTACAAGCCCAAATGACACGAAACTGGTCTCATTGGTTAGTGCTACGTTTGTGCTGGTTTGTGCTGCTAATATTTTTATTTGTGCTGTTATGGTTTTAAAGTTATAACAGTTTATTTATTTTTTTCAAACCCCATTCACTTTGCCCACCTTACAATCAGCACAAATAAAAACTCAAGTGTGTTTCTTTAGTGCTATGTTTGTGCTGTTTTGTGCTGTTTAAATTTCCTTTCTATCTTTTATTGTTTTTGCGTTATTAATGATTTATTAAAGGTCACCAAAGGTCACACAGCCCCCCTACAAGCCCAAATGACACGAAACTGGTCTCATTGGTTAGTGCTACGTTTGTGCTGTTTTGTGCTGCTAATATTTCCATTCTATCTTTTATCGTTTTTGCGTTATTAATGATTTATTAAAGGTCACCAAAGGTCACACAGCCCCCCTACAAGCCCAAATGACACGAAACTGGTCTCATTGGTTAGTGCTACGTTTGTGCTGTTTTGTGCTGCTAATATTTCCATTCTATCTTTTATCGTTTTTGCGTTATTAATGATTTATTAAAGGTCACCAAAGGTCACACAGCCCCCCTACAAGCCCAAATGACACGAAACTGGTCTCATTGGTTAGTGCTACGTTTGTGCTGTTTTGTGCTGCTAATATTTCCATTCTATCTTTTATCGTTTTTGCGTTATTAATGATTTATTAAAGGTCACCAAAGGTCACACAGCCCCCCTACAAGCCCAAATGACACGAAACTGGTCTCATTGGTTAGTGCTACGTTTGTGCTGTTTTGTGCTGCTAATATTTCCGTTCTATCTTTTATCGTTTTTGCGTTATTAATGATTTATTAAAGGTCACCAAAGGTCACACAGCCCCCCTACAAGCCCAAATGACACGAAACTGGTCTCATTGGTTAGTGCTACGTTTGTGCTGTTTTGTGCTGCTAATATTTCCGTTCTATCTTTTATCGTTTTTGCGTTATTAATGATTTATTAAAGGTCACCAAAGGTCACACAGCCCCCCTACAAGCCCAAATGACACGAAACTGGTCTCATTGGTTAGTGCTACGTTTGTGCTGTTTTGTGCTGCTAATATTTCCGTTCTATCTTTTATCGTTTTTGCGTTATTAATGATTTATTAAAGAGCTCAGCGAAGCTGGCCCCCCTACAATCAGCACAAATAAAAACTCAAGTGTCTTTCTTTAGTGCTACGTTTGTGCTGTTTTGTGCCGCAAAAAATTAAGTTTGTGCTGCTTTTATTTTGAAGATATTAGCAATGTTTTTTTTACAGACTATGACATCATCTAGCCCCCCTACAACACCCAAATGACACAAAACTGGTCTTGTTGGTTAGTGCTACGTTTGTGCTGGTTTGTGCTGCTAATATTTTTATTTGTGCTGTTATGCTTTTAAAGTCATAACAGTTTATTTATTTTTTTCAAACCCCACTCACTTTGCCCACCTTACAATCAGCACAAATAAAAACTCAAGTGTGTTTCTTTAGTGCTATGTTTGTGCTGTTTTGTGCTGCTAAAAAAATATTTGTGCTGTTATGGTTTTTGAGTTATAACATTTTTTTTTTTTTTTTTCAAATCCCACTCACCCCCCCCCCCCCCCCCCTTACAATCAGCACAAATAAAAACTCAAATGTTTCTTTCGTGCTATGTTTGTGCTGCTAATATTTTTATTTGTGCCGTTATGGTTTTTAATATATAGCAGCTTGTTTTTATTTGATAATAACCCACTCACTTTGCCCCCCATGTTATTAAATCTTAAAAACAAACATACTATTTGTTAGTGCTACTTTTGTGCTTTTTTGTGTCATAAAAATACACATTTGTGCTGCTTTTATTTTTAAGATAATAGCAATTTTTTTTTTTACCAGACAATGACATCACCCTGCCCTCCTGTCCCATACCTGGTTAGTGATCTCCTGGTTAGAAAGCAGCAATTGAAGCACAGCAAAGTATGAGTGCCTGTGATCAGTCCAATAGACTGCATGGTGGCACCAGTCAGCTGGTGGATGTGACAACAGAACCGGCTGATGGCATATAAGCTGGCACTGAGCTTGGCTGGCGGCAGACTGTGGGTAAGCAGCTGGAAGCAGGAGACAGGTGAAAGCTTGCTGGACTGAAGAGCTGTAGCAGGATTCAGGGTCAGATGAGCCGGGTCCATAATGGTCAGGCAGATCAGGCATAGACGGCAGACAACAGGATAGTTGGGTCACAAGCCAAATCAGCAATGGGAGTTAGATCAGGCAAGAACAGAAGGCAGAATCCAACGGAGGTCAGGAGCAAGCTGGGTTAGGATCAGAAGTCAAACACAGAAATCAGGAGCGAACACACAGAAGCTGCACACCAAACTGCAGCCTGTTTAAATAGTCTGTCTGGCGCCAGCATTGATGACAGGCTCACGCTCATCTGCCCGGCCAGTTGCCAGTCTGCGCATGCGCATATGTATGCACAGGGAGACATCATTTGTGTTATGGGCAAGCCTTTGCTGACAACCCCTACAACAGCCAAACAAAATGAAAAGGGGCTGGTTGGTTAGTGCCACGTTTGTGTTGGTTTGTGCCATTTTACTCTCCATTCTAGCTCCTTTTGTTTTTCATTTATTGTTGATTTAATAAAGGTCACCCAGCAGCCCTACAAGAGACACAAGACATGAAACCAGGCTGGTTGGTGCCTCCTTTGTGCTGGTTTGTGCTGTTTAAGTATCAGTTCTACTGCTTTTTGTTTTTCAGCTATTTACTATTTATTAAAGGTCAGTAAAGGTCACTGGGTTGGTTGGTTAGTGCCGCGTTAGTGCTGTTAAAATTACTATGTGTGCTGCTTTTTTATTGCAAAAGTTTTTTTTTTTTTTTTATCAAACCCCACCCATGTTATTAGATACTATAACAATTACACCATTCATTTGTGCTGCATCTGTGATAACTTGTGAAAAAAATTACATCTGTGCTGATTTGGTTGTGGAGATCTTGTACATTATAGTTGATGAAACCCCCTTTGCATGTTAGAATCACATGCTAACAATTTCTCTTTCACACAGACAGAACTTCTTCAACAGTCTGTGCATGTGAAAAAAAATAAGTATGATTTTCATGTATGCTTGAAAAAATATAATGGAGAAATCCAAGTTGTACTTATCTATTGGTTTGCTGGATAATATATTTAGAGCGCAAAGAACATAATTGGTGTCTTGTTGTTTAAAATTGTATGGAAACAGGTGAAAGAGGAGTGCAAGCTACACAAACACTTTTCACTAGTCAGTAGAAATGTTTTTCTAAATTGTAATATCCATTTTGTTATAATAGCACAATTTTTTACATTGTTCCTTGCTAGGCCTCTTACTCAGCCTGGAGTTTATTTTTGTAATGCTCCTCCTCTGTACCTGGCTCTGTAAGCACTGCACACAGTACCTTGGAGGAAGGCACTAATACAGCTTAACCACTTAAGACCCGGACCAATACGCTGGCAAATGACCCAAGGGGTTTTTGCGATTCGGCACTGCGTCGCTTTAACAGACAATTGCGCGGTCGTGCGACGTGGCTCCCAAACAAAATTTGCGTCCTTTTTTTCCCACAAATAGAGCTTTCTTTTGGTGGTATTTGATCACCTCTGCGGTTTTTATTTTTTGCGCTATAAACAAAAATAGAGCGACAATTTAAAAAAAAATGCAATATTTTTTACTTTTTGCTATAATAAATATCCCCCAAAAATATATAAAAAAAACATTTTTTTTCCTCAGTTTAGGCCGATACGTATTCTTCTACATATTTTTGGTAAAAAAAATCGCAATAAGCGTTTATCGGTTGGTTTTCGCAAAATTTATAGCGTTTACAAAATAAGGGATAGTTTTATTGCATTTTTATTAATTATTTTTTTTTTACTACTAATAGCGGCGATCAGCGATTTTTTTCGTGACTGCGACAATATGGCGGACACTTCGGACAATTTTGACACATTTTTGGGACAATTGTCATTTTCACAGCAAAAAATGCATTTAAATTGCTTTGTTTACTGTGGAAATGACAGTTGCAGTTTGGGAGTTAACCACAGGTGGCGCTGTAGGGAATGTGTGCCCTAATGTGTGTGTTTACAACTGTAGGGGGGTGTGGCTGTAGGTGTGACGTCATCGATCGCGTCCCCCTATTACAGGGATGACGCGATCGATGCTCCGGCCACAGAGAAGCACGGGGAAGCCGTGTGTACACACGGCTCTCCCCGTTCTTCCGCTCCAGGGACGGATCGCCGCACTGCAGCGGCGATCGGGTCCGCGAATCCCGCGGTCCCGGTCCTGGAGCTTCGGACCGGGTCGCGGGCGCGCGCCCGCGACCCACGGCTGGGTACTAAAACCAACGTATATATACGTTGATGTGCCCAGCCGTGCCATTCTGCCGAAGTAAATGTGCAGTAGGCGGTCCTTAAGTGGTTAAGCAACCTCATGCTTGATGTTTTGACTGCTGCCTGAAAGATTACAGGGTAAATTTAAGTTTAACCCACTTGTTTTTACAGCTTTTGCAACCTCATGCTTGATGCTTTGACTGCTACCTGAGTGTAAATCAAGTCAATTAAAGTATAGCCCACAAATTTTTTCTTTTGATGTGTTTGTTAGTGATGCATCCATGTGTATACACTGTGTTCTGTGTTATCCAGAATTTTGAATCCATGTAGCAATATACTGAAATCATTTCCTGTCTACACACAAAGGTACATTGGTAACTGTACTCCCAATTTTTTATTTTTTATTTTTTTTGCCCAAACTGGGTACCTATTTGTTCTGACTTTAACTAAATGGTAAGCTGTAAGGGAATTGTAAATGCTAGGCCAGACTGTGGAAATTCTACACTTCAAACACTTGTATGATGTATGTGATATATATATATATATATACACACACACACACACACACACATATTTAAGATTTAAACCACATAATGCTAGCAACTCAGGCTGTGCTGTGTTGAAGACACTGATGCATGGAGAATACTTAAAGCAGAGGTCCACACAAAAATGGAACTTCCGCTTTTCGGAACCCCCCCTCCACATTTGGCACCTTTCAGGGGGAGGGGGTGAAGATGCCTGTCTAATCTGGTATTTGCACCCACTTCCAGGCGTAGACCTCCACAGAATCTGCAGGGGTCTATGTATCACATCCTGTCGTCCCCCGTTCTGGGAGACAGAAGACAGGAGGGACCATTTCGATTGCGCAGCACGACTCGCACATGCGCAGTAGGGAATCGGGAAGTGAAGTTGCAAGGCTACATTTCCTGATTCCCTTAACGAAGATGGCAGCGGCAGCATCCGAGGCACGGGTTGACCTCAGGTGCCATCATCGCAGGCGCGCTGGACAGATAAGTGTCCATATTTTAAAGTCAGCAGCTGCAGTATTTGTAGCTGCTGACATCTAAATAAAAAAATGTGGTGGATCTCTGCTTTAAGTATAAGCTTGCAGTAGCTATAGCTTTTACTGTTAGATGGGGTGCAAGGTAGAGGGGAGAATATTTTTAAGGCACAAAAAGTAAAACAATTGAATGGTACCTTTATATTTAAAATTTAATACCATGGGGGTGTAAAGTGGGCAGGACTAGAGGTGACACAATGTAAAATATAATGTGACATTTCTCTAAAACGAAACCATTGTTCTGTCAAGATCGCCAACTCATCAAAATCTCGTAGCTGTACTGTGCATGCGCTGGTTGGAAATGTTTAGAGCAGCCTTCAGTAAATGGAAGACCGAACAATGCCATGTCCACACTTTCAGACCACCAGTATGCAGGGCGTGACCCCAGCTGCTCAACAGTCATTTGTTTCTGATATCGCCGGTGTCCCAGCAACCAGTGATGTTACATGTGGGCCCCACCCCCTGTAGCAAGTTGATCCACCCAGGTACTGCCCCCTGCAGCTCCTCCCTTCTACAATGTACTGTGCCTGTCCAGCTACTTGACGTGTGCAGGTATGCTGTTCACTTGAATGGGGTTTATAGGTGTACTCTGATAGGCACATATGGTGTAAAGCAGGGGTGTCAAACTCAATTTCATTGTGGGCCGCATCAGCATTATGGTTGCCCTCAAAAGGACCAGTTGTATCTGTAAGATTAAGATGTCCAGCGCATCCCTTCCCCTTACATTAGATGTCAAGAACCACCCCACAATCAGAAGTTGAGTCCCCCACTCTCCCTTACATCACAGTGCACCCCCCTTTCCTTATGCTGCTGCTGGGAAGAAGTTGGATGCATTGCTTGAAAGCAGAAAGTAAGGGTCTGGAGGATGACTGGAGAGGTCCGCAGGCCTTGTGTTTGCCACTTCTGGTGTAAAGGGACACTATGATGGGTACATATGGTGTAAAGTGGCACTCTGATGGGCACATATGATATGAAGAGGCAATCTGTTGGGCACATATGATGTAAAGGGGGCACTCTCATGAGGGCACCTGATGTATAGGGGCACTCTGAGGAGCACATATGATGGAAAGAGGCACTCTGATGGGCACATATGATGAAGAGGGGCACTCTGCTGGGCACATATGGTGTAATGGGGCGTTCTGGTGGGCACATATGGTGTGAAGGGGCTCTCTGGTGGGCACAAATTATGGAAATGGGCACTCTGATGGGGACAATTGATGTAAAGGGGCACTGTGATGGGTTGGGACCCCTGATGTAAAGGGGCACTCTGATGGGAAATAGGATGCAATGGGGCACTCTATGAGCACATAAGATGGAAAGGGGCACTCTGATGGGGGCAACTAATGTAAGAATGTCGAAACTGAAACTTGACAAAAAATATTGTTGAAATGCTAGGGAAAGTATACATTTCTCAGTTTTTGATAGACATACAGTGACTACAAATGTTCTAGGTCATAGCACAAACTAGAGTTTCGGACCTTGGCTAAAAGAGAATTTTAGTGACATAGAATTTAATTAAATACCCCTAGTTTAGAGATTATGATATCTTTGGGTATATCTAAAACCTCTAAAGTTGAGGGAACTAAGATGGGTTGATGGCAGACCATCCCCCTTACCTGTTTGTATATATGCATGCTGAGAGTAGGCTAGAGGCCCCCCGAAATTTAGCAATGAGGCCCCTAGCATGTCAAGTATTCAAAAAGGAATGGGGTCTGCCATCACATTGTCTTGGATTCCTAACTTTGAAGATGTCAGGGCCCCCCCTGGACATCATATTCCATCAGAATCTCCAAACCGCTGTACTGCACATGTACATATTCTGTTGCTCCATAGAGGTGAATGGAGTGTCCGATCCGATCAGGTACGACTGAAAAAACGGACAGGCGCACCTGATCAGGCAGCATGTGTAAAAGGAGCCTAAAACTACATTTTGTTATGTGCAGACACATGAACATGGTTACAATGTAACACAAATAAAAGGTCTAAAAATAACCCATTATAGCATGTAATATAGCAATATACTGTACATAAAGTTATAGTTATGTAAGTGACATAGGGAATAACAAAAGTTGCTTATATTTACATACAAATTGTACAAAAATATGGTGTAAAACTATAGTATATACTATATAAAAAAAATAACTTAAAATATCAAAACCTGAGAGAATGGATGTTTAAGCAGCACAGTAGCAGCACTAACTAATCAGCCAGTTTCACATCCTTATGCTTTTATAGTGGGGGAGGTGGGGTTTGATTAATTAAAAAAAACTTTTGCAATAAAAAAGCAGCACACATAGTAATTTTAACAGCACTAACGCGGCACTAACCAACCAACCCAGTGACCTTTACTGACCTTTAATAAATAGTAAATAGCTGAAAAACAAAAAGCAGTAGAACTGATACTTAAACAGCACAAACCAGCACAAAGGAGGCACCAACCAGCCTGGTTTCATGTCTTGTGTCTCTTGTAGGGCTGCTGGGTGACCTTTATTAAATCAACAATAAATGAAAAACAAAAGGAGCTAGAATGGAGAGTAAAATGGCACAAACCAACACAAACGTGGCACTAACCAACCAGCCCCTTTTCATTTTGTTTGGCTGTTGTAGGGGTTGTCAGCAAAGGCTTGCCCATAGCACAAATGATGTCTCCCTGTGCATACATATGCGCATGCGCAGACTGGCAACTGGCCGGGCAGATGAGCGTGAGCCTGTCATCAATGCTGGCGCCAGACAGACTATTTAAACAGGCTGCAGTTTGGTGTGCAGCTTCTGTGTGTTCGCTCCTGATTGCTGCGGTTGACTTCTGATCCTAACCCAGCTTGCTCCTGACCTCCGTTGGATTCTGCCTTCTGTTCTTGCCTGATCTAACTCCCATTGCTGATTTGGCTTGTGACCCAACTATCCTGTTGTCTGCCGTCTATGCCTGATCTGCCCGACCATTATGGACCCGGCTCATCTGACCCTGAATCCTGCTACAGCTCTTCAGTCCAGCAAGCTTTCTCCTGTCTCCTGCTTCCAGCTGCTTACCCACAGTCTGCCGCCAGCCAAGCTCAGTGCCAGCTTATATGCCATCAGCCGGTTCTGTTGTCACATCCACCAGCTGACTGGTGCCACCATGCAGTCTATTGGACTGATCACAGGCACTCATACTTTGCTGTGCTTCAATTGCTGCTTTCTAACCAGGAGATCACTAACCAGGTATGGGACAGGAGGGCAGGGTGATGTCATTGTCTGGGAAAAAACAAATTGCTATTATCTTAAAAATAAAAGCAGCACAAATGTGTATTTTTATGACAAAAGTAGCACTAACAAATAGTATGTTTGTTTTTAAGATTTAATAACATGGGGGGCAAAGTGAGTGGGTTATTATCAAATAAAAACAAGCTGCTATATATTAAAAACCATAACGGCACAAATAAAAATATTAGCAGCACAAACATAGCACTAAAGAAACATTTGAGTTTTTATTTGTGCTGATTGTAAGGGGGGGGGGGGGGAGTGAGTGGGATTTGAAAAAAACAAAAAAAATGTTATAACTCAAAAACCATAACAGCACAAATATTTTTTTAGCAGCACAAAACAGCACAAACGTAGCACTAACCAACGAGACCAGTTTTGTGTCATTTGGGCATTGTAGGGGGGCTGTGTGACCTTTGGTGACCTTTGATAAATCATTAACACAAAAACAATAAAAGATAGAATGGAAATTTAAACAGTACAAAACAGCACAAACATAGCACTAAAGAAACACACTTGAGTTTTTATGTGTGCTGATTGTAAGGTGGGCAAAGTGAGTGGGGTTTGAAAAAATAAAATAAACTGTTATGACTTTAAAAGCATAACAGCACAAATAAAAATATTAGCAGCACAAACCAGCACAAACGTAGCACTAACCAACAAGACCAGTTTTGTGTCATTTGGGTGTTGTAGGGGGGCTAGATGATGTCATAGTCTGTAAAAAAAACATTGCTAATATCTTCAAAATAAAAGCAGCACAAACGTAATTTTTTGCGGCACAAAACAGCACAAACGTAGCACTAAAGAAAGACACTTGAGTTTTTATTTGTGCTGATTGTAGGGGGGCCAGCTTCGCTGAGCTCTTTAATAAATCATTAATAACGCAAAAACGATAAAAGATAGAACGGAAATATTAGCAGCACAAAACAGCACAAACGTAGCACTAACCAATGAGACCAGTTTCGTGTCATTTGGGCTTGTAGGGGGGCTGTGTGACCTTTGGTGACCTTTAATAAATCATTAATAACGCAAAAACGATAAAAGATAGAACGGAAATATTAGCAGCACAAAACAGCACAAACGTAGCACTAACCAATGAGACCAGTTTCGTGTCATTTGGGCTTGTAGGGGGGCTGTGTGACCTTTGGTGACCTTTAATAAATCATTAATAACGCAAAAACGATAAAAGATAGAATGGAAATATTAGCAGCACAAAACAGCACAAACGTAGCACTAACCAATGAGACCAGTTTCGTGTCATTTGGGCTTGTAGGGGGGCTGTGTGACCTTTGGTGACCTTTAATAAATCATTAATAACGCAAAAACGATAAAAGATAGAATGGAAAAATTAGCAGCACAAAACAGCACAAACGTAGCACTAACCAATGAGACCAGTTTTGTGTCATTTGGGCTTGTAGGGGGGCTGTGTGACCTTTGGTGACCTTTAATAAATCATTAATAACGCAAAAACAATAAAAGATAGAAAGGAAATGTAAACAGCACAAAACAGCACAAACATAGCACTAAAGAAACACACTTGAGTTTTTATTTGTGCTGATTGTAAGGTGGGCAAAGTGAATGGGGTTTGAAAAAAATAAATAAACTGTTATAACTTTAAAACCATAACAGCACAAATAAAAATATTAGCAGCACAAACCAGCACAAACGTAGCACTAACCAATGAGACCAGTTTCGTGTCATTTGGGCGTTGTAGGGGGGCTGATTGACCTTTGGTGACCTTTAATAAATCATTAATAACGCAAAAACGATAAAAGATAGAACGGAAATATTAGCAGCACAAAACAGCACAAACGTAGCACTAACCAACCAGACCAGTTTCGTGTCATTTGGGCTTGTAGGGGGGCTGTGTGACCTTTGGTGACCTTTAATAAATCATTAATAAGGCAAAAACGATAAAAGATAGAACGGAAATATTAGCAGCACAAAACAGCACAAACGTGGCACTAACCAACCAGACCAGTTTTGTGTCATTTGGGCTTGTAGGGGGGCTGTGTGACCTTTGGTGACCTTTAATAAATCATTAATAACGCAAAAACGATAAAAGATAGAACGGAAATATTAGCAGCACAAAACAGCACAAACGTAGCACTAACTAATGAGACCAGTTTTGTGTCATTTGGGCTTGTAGGGGGGCTAGATGATGTCATAGTCTGGAAAAAACAATTGCTAATATCTTCAAAATAAAAGCAGCACAAACGTATTTTTTTGCGGCACAAAACAGCACAAACGTAGCACTAAAGAAACACACTTGAGTTTTTATTTGTGCTGATTGTAGGGGGGCCAGCTTCGCTGAGCTCCGGAAATCTAGGCGAGAGTTTGAGGCCTATCCATACCAATCAGCGTTGGCATCCAGAGACAGAGAGAGGATCCCTGACAGAGAGATCAGACGGTGTCCCAGTTCAAGTGACCCGCGGGAGAACCAGAGACTGTCATCCTAAAGGACGGTGTGTTGGAGTTCATAGACGGAGTGTTCCGGAAGGACAAGACCTGATCTGATTGGGTGAGATCGGCACCTGCCTGTGCATACTAACTGCATTGCAAGAGGGTGGATCGTTTGTACTCACTACTGTGATTATACTATTCAGGCATTTTTCGCGAGTCTACTTATTTCCTTATCGGATTACAAATTACTTTTGTTGCGCGCCAACGCATACCATCGCGGAGGTGCGCCAACTGTTGTGTAAATTTGTACTGAGGTTTGGTCTGATCAACCAAACCACAATAGTGAGTCACATTATTTAAAGACTGCCCATTTAGTTATAGCAGCTGTTGATATCTATTTATCTATTCTGTAGCTGGGTAATCGGTCCTATTGGACTGTATAGCACTGTTATTAGAGAAAGAGAGCTGGGTGAGGCTTGGCAGGGAGGTGCTTCAGTGTGATATCTTACTGAAGGGAACCCCCTTTTGCTGTGTGCTTACACAGGTTTGTGTATTTATCAGGATCTAATTTTGTACTTGTATCTCTAATTCTGACTCTTGCAGGGCTCTGCAAGAAGTCCATTATGGTTTTACCTTTGTTTTTTTTTTGTCTCTACCTTATTAAGTAAAGAGTTGCATTGGTTACGCCGAATTTGTCTGCAGTTTCTCTGTCATCCTATGGCAGCAATACAACTCAAGGTAGCCATCTGTTATATAATTTACTGTGGTGTGCCAAGGTATTGCGTCTCCTAACAGTTATTGGGGTTCACGATTCTCACTGATACCAGTTGTGCCAAGGGAGGGTTCGAGCCAGTTTTAGAGGTTGGTAGCTAGAGGGTAGACCCAAAACAGACCAGCAGCTCCTTTGGGGGGTAGTGCTATATTTAGTGTGCTAAACGTGTCATGTAAACACAGCAGAACTGATGTTTTAAACATGGGTTACTATCTGTCAAGTTATATCATTCAGGAGAGGTTGTAAAAACGTCCCATGTACATTAAGCCTAAATCTTTGTTTAGGCCAAAATGGTTTGGGATGAGCTTACGTCTGTTCTGCCAACACGTTATTATAACCAATGTAGGATATCCACATTCTGGCTCTTCCAGGTGTCAGTTCTCTTCCATGAATCTGTTATATGCCTTTGTTTTGTTTTTTAACTGATGGATATTCATTGAGTGACCTTTTCGATAAATACATAACTAATAAATGTTCTTTTCTTTGTAACTTGAGCACAGCTTTAGTGGTAGAAAAGCCTATCCCCTGCTAGCAAATGTGACTGTTGCTTTCTGTTTAAAAGCAGTGATTTCTCTGCAGAGATCTGGCCAACAGACCGACCTACACATAGAGCCCAATGTCGGCTGGCTTTTTTGAACCTGCTAATGTCTCCTAACATTCGACCCGTGTGTACCCGGCTTAAGATGTACATGGATGGGCAATGCATATCTCAAACAAAAATTTTCCAGCACACGCAAACCAACCGAATTGTCCCATCTAACAAATTTTGACATTAAAAACAGATGGTTTTGTTGCAAACATTTGCAAATATATGTGGAAGCTGCAGTGCCCACATCAAGGCCTTTCTGTATACTGTGGTCCGACTCCTAACTATGTTTTTGAGAGTCTCCAAGTTGGAGACGTTTAAAGGTGTGTTTGCCTGGAGGGAGCTTACTCCTCCCTAACCCCTCCACGCCTAATGCCTAGTACACACGATTGTTTTTTCCCGTTGGGAAAACCACCATGTTTTCCTTTTGGTCCGGAAAACCGGCCGCGTGTATGCTCCTTAGCAGTTTTCCAGACAGGAAAACTGCGGTTTAAAAAAATGAGAACATGGTCTCTTTTTTTTTCTCGCCGCAAATCGCATGCTTTTTTTCCTCCGCAGTTTTCCCATGGGAAACACTGCGAGGGAGTATACACACGGTCGGTTTTCCTGACCAAAGTTCTCCTGGAAGTTTTCCTGTCAGGAAAACCGGCCATGTGTACAGGAGAAAAGGGACCAAGTCGATTCTCGGTTTTCCCGGCGGTCTTTTGACCGTCGTGAAAACCGATCATGTGTACTAGTCATGAGGGTAAAACAAATGTTAATGCCCAAGCACAATTATACAACTTTGATATGTTAGTAAAACTGTACCATATCATCACGACTACGTTGTGCATCCAGGTGGATTATACCTTGCTTTTGTCAACTTGGGCTTTCATTTGGTGGTAAATGGTAATGGATATCTCCTGATTTTTATTATCAAAGGAAACTGTCCCAAAACCTACTATTATTACCATAACATACCACCCAAAAACGACCTAGAATAAATTCTCCTGCGATCTTCTGGACGATCGAAGTGATGCCACATATGTGTATGGTAGTTGTATGCACCCGTAGTACAGCCCAGAAACAATAGTGTGCATTTTCCCTTATTTTTATCCTACCTAAAACACACTGACACTACTTTATTATTATACAGGATTTATATAGCGCCAACAGTTTGCGCAGCGCTTTACAATTTGAGGGTAGACAGTACAAATACAATACACTTTAATACAGTAAGAATCAGAGGTCCTTAATTTAAAAATGTTTTTAGGTCCAGCCCAAATTATTCTGAACATGACCTTTGATCCTTGATCCAAACACTAACCCTGGCTCTGAGCTAGATCAAACCTTGATCTAGGTTTTTTTTTTTTTTTTAGTTTACACATCGTTTATTTTTCTCTCTGGAAGGAGAGAGGTACAATGTATCATTCACAGAGATTGTAACACGGGAGTGTGCTTTACAGTGTCTAATCGCTGTCATAGCCAATCGGAAGCTATTACAGCGATCAGGTGACCAGGAAACCAGGAGGTTTCAGGTTCGGTTTGTAAGTACAGGGCCTGGGGCTCCTGGTGAGACGTCGGTCTATGTGCTGGGAGCACCCTGACACAAAAGGGTTAAAGGCACATGGACACACTGCACGCCCAGAGAGCACAATGACAGCTGACGGAATCCAATGTGTTCCTGCAGCAAATCCGTGACTAAGCTTTTCAAAAATTTGAGAACCACCCCAATTTATAACTAGCCATTCAGGCAAACCTGCCCTCCGTGTTTGAATATATACTCTCGGGTACACTAATACACAAAGTTAGTACGCTCTCATGGAGGACAAAATCTGTACTGTATGTGCAAAGTGATAAGCACATTGATATATGTTCATATGTACATTCATATGTGCTGTTTTCAATATACATCTGTCTTTCCCCTATCAATGTGCTTATCACTTTGCACATACAGTACATGTGCAGATTTTGTCCTCCATGAGAGCGTACTAACTTTGTGTATTGGTGTACCCGAGAGTATATATTCATATAGACCCTGATCCCTATATAGGTCCCCACAGGCACACTGTTTATAGTATTTTAACCTTGGTTATATATCTTTTATATTTTTCATGTTCTTAAAGTATTGTAGTTAGTGACATAGTTCTTCCTTATCTTCCATCTTCCCCAATTTCCGTGAATGTGTTCCTATTTTATAATAACAATTCTTAGGCAAAGATGTGCCTTTATCTCATGAGCTGATTTTTTTATGCAATGACTCTGTATGGATTTGACCTTCTGTGAAATCTTTTGTGCCAACCAATCAGCTCTGTTCGAGCTGTATTTACGTCCCTCATCCAACATGGCCCCCATAGAGCCTGATGAAGAGGCACGCATGCCTTGAACGCGTGCACCGCCCCGTGACCTAACCCGGAAGTGACGCTCCACCGTTTGCGCTCCACGGCTGCATTCCACCGCTGCTACACGGCATCCCTGTTCTCTCCCTGTTCCACCAGCGCTGGATGACCACCCAGGGCCCCCTTCACAGATGTTGAAGTCTGTACCAGCCTGACAAACTGCCGATCGTGTCTCCCTGTAAAAAGAGTTGAGCATCTGTCCATCTTCTCAGCGGAGCCCACCTACTCGGGAAGCCAACCACGGATGATACTCTATTTTGATATGCCTTCACTTCCTGCAGTCTTGTGAGTACCCACCTCATAAGAATTGACTTGTATTTTTATCTAAATAAACCCAATACTACGCTTAGAGGGCGCCGCTTTTTGTCTTTTGTAATGTTCCAAACATGAACTTATCTTTTTACACTAGGTCCACAGTGATGCGATGCAGGAACCAGCACGATTACAGCGCTGGTTCCCACATTGCTCCTCTCCCGCAGACAGTTCACACTGCCTTCTGCGAACCGCTGCGGGTGTCGTTACATTGTTACTGGCACCCCTAGATCGGTTCACAAATGGCAGTGCGAACAGTGAACTCGCACAGGAATCGGATCCCATAGGTGAGAACCCCATGCAATCCCATTCTAGTATAGGGAAAAACAAGGCCCTGCACTTTTTTCTGTGCGAATCTAATGCAAGTTGAGCCATACAATTGTATGGCTCAACTCGCATCTCACAGACATCACATGTAATCGGCACCGCGGGTGCAAATCGCATGCGATGTCTGAGCACAGAAGTGTGAACCTAGGCTCAAGAGTTGCTTCTGATAGACTTATTTTTTTCCTCTCTTTTATTGGTTGAACTAGATGGACTTGTTCTAGAGGTGTGAACATTCTTTATTTTTTTTATTTACAGTTTCTGGCACACTAAAAATGTTGACTATGGCAAATTCATATGTGCTTTCAGTAGGGGCGTTACGCTAAAGTTAGTGGGGAATGGGAGAGTTGCGTAGCTCTCATTTACAAATTTAGGCTGCTGTCATTCCCGGAACTGGCGCTAGAGGGTTTCTGCTGGACTAGTTTTCCTAAGCAGCCAATCAGAGAGGTTGGTTCCCTCGCTAAGGAATGCTGAGGGAGGCTATATCTGGGGCAGCCGCCTTGGCCTGAGGACCGTTTTTGCTTTCTGCGGGGTCCGAGTTCCAGGTGCAGCACCCACCTTCAGGGCGCGCGCATCCATGGAACCCGCAGCCGTGGCCATGCGGAGCTCTACTCTGACATAGAGGGGGATCCCAGTAGCTGCTGGGTCCCAAACCTTTTCTGAAAGAATCCCAAGCTGGGAGCTGTGCGGTGGGGGGGATCGGCTTGAGGAGAACCCGGAGGCAGGTGATCCAATAGGGCTTGGACGAAATATCGGGGATCCAGTGACTCTAACTAAATCTATTGGGAGGACTTGTTCATTTCAATTCACGATCATTCGAGTACTAGGCCTGTGGCAGGGGCCCGAGCCAGGCCTGTGGCAGAGGCCTGGTCCTCCCAACATTTGCAAGTGGCGTTCCGGCTGTCAGGCCTGTGTCAAGGATCGGTCTAAGCGAAGTTCCTTATTTCTAGATTTTGGAAGCTAGCTACTGTACCAACCCTACGTCAATGGCTGGAGGAAGTAGATCATACCTATCACATGGAAGACCTTACACTTTCTATTAGAAATAAAGCTGATTTATCATGCAAAATATGGGCTGACTGGTTTGCCTTTAAGTATACTTCTACATATGCTGACCTTATGTCTTGAACTATGTGATATTGATGCTCAATATGCTTAATCTGTTTTACTTTGTCTAAGTAGTCACCTGTGGTGGAACACCTACCTTCCCTTCCCCCCTCCCCATCCCTTCCTCGCCTTTTCTGCTTTTATCCCTTTCTCATATCTTTTCTTACCTTTCTTGTTTTCCTTTGGCTATTTGCTGTATTTTGTGCAAGTTGCTACAAGTACAATTGACCTGTGGCGGCATGAGTTGGTTTCTTACTGTTATGCCGTACCTGTCACCATTTATCTATGGTGGTCCATACTGTATTAGGATTGTATGACATCTGGAGGTTTTTGTTACCTTGGCAAGGCTTGACCGCATTTGCCGCCCCTATACCTTTTTTCTTTTTGTTTTATTATTTGCTTTTGTGGTTGTTACTTGTCCTTCTTTTTGTCTTGAATTTTTTAATAAAAACGTATTGAACAAAAAAGTAGACTCCCCGTCCACTTTTACACTCCCCTTGTCAACATGCATTTTGTCCTTTGTATTCGTTACACTAAATTCTGCTATGATCACTAACATCCAGTCAAAATCAAGAAAAGTAACCACATGACTTCAGAAAAGGAGTGGGGGTAGGAGCTAAAAAAATAATGCCTGTCTCCAGGCTAGTGCATGAGACATGTAAATAACCTGTCATTCACAGCAAGGGGGAGTAACGGACAAAAGTTTTCTCCTGTTTGTTCGTTTATTTCACTGAAAAATGAAAAGAGGATTGCTCAGAGCTGGATTAACTCTTTGTGGCAAGATCATAGGGCACTGGGCATAGGGCATAGGGCATAGATCACTGGGCACAGATCATAGTAAATCTTTTACTCTACATTGTGACAGCAAGAAAAAAAAAATCAGGTTTACATCCACTTCAAGGATTTCCTTAGGGGACTCCATAAAAGATACATAAGCAGGGTTTAAAATTCAATGACGCATAGTAAATTTGACATGTCTACTGTAGAACATGTGGAAAGATGTAAACAATTAGAAAATCACTTATCTAAGGAAAGGGGGAAAAATGTACTCTTTTATAGGCCCAGATTGCTCCTGACCACAATTTTACCGTAAAGATAAAAAGCATTCGCCTGTCTAAAATTATTGCTAAACTAGTGCACATTGACCAGTCTGGACCAATACCTAATAGATCAACTTATTGTAGTTACTTTGCAAATAGAATATAGCACCAAATTAAATTTACTGCTACAGTTTATATACTTTATATACTTTACCTTAAGCTAGAATACGTATTAATAATTCCTTATAGAAATCTATGTATATCCTTGGAGAGGGACGCTGGGCATGGCTGCCCACTCTAACCTTTATTTATTCACAATTGCTGTGTTCATTAGACAAATTGACTGCATCAGGGTTTTTTTTTTCCCCCTAAATTGCAGTCTGTGACACCAAATACTATTTAGTTTTTGGTTATTTCCATTAAATGGGACCACTTTGATTCCCCTAGACCCCATGCCACATCCCGACGGTGCAAACTAAATTAAACTGGGTGAACTTGTTTCGCTTGTAACTAAGCTTATATGAGAGGACTGTATATATAAGGGATAAAATTAATGCTAACCATAACGCTAGGAAAACATGCCTCTGCTACCTAAAGGTGCATACTCCACTGAGCCTAGTGATAAGTCTTCTCCTAGATGTTTAGGACTGTATATACATTTAAATATTAATTCCTTGGGCTTCCCAGTTCTATTCAGACTTCTCAAAGGTATGAGATATTGGTTGTTTGAACTGGCTGCATCGGGCACATGTCTATTGGTGGAAGTTGACTACCGCTGGCTGACTGCACATGGAGATACCATCTGTTGGACAGATTAGAAATCTGTGTGTACCATTACTGTTCCCTCTGGAAAAATTACCCACATTTTGTCACCATTTAGTTGGATCAAGCCCTGTGAAGTGAACTAGAAGAGAGAGATGTGAGAGAAGAGACAGCCTTGTCCATGATCTAGAACAGACATATGACGGATGCTGTTTGTGGTCTCTTTATGTATCTGTTCAGTTGCTTGAGATTCTGTTGTGGATCACATTTTAAAGGCTCTGGGAGTGAAGAGTAATTTCCAGCAAGCAGGACCATTTTGGTATCAATCCTTCCGGCAGCCTAAAGCCTCTTTAATCATTGCAAATAATCATGGCAGCAGTTCTCCATTGCCAACTGTTTTTGTTTTAGGAGATTTGCTTGCAATATAGGTCAACAAAAATATAGAAATTTGCAAATGACAACTTCAAACCAGTTTCTTATAGTGTATTTGTTTTCAGTACTTGTCACTAAATCATTTTTCTGATTCAGGAATAACACTGGTAACTTATTTACAATCACTCTGCAAAGTATGTATATAGTTTAGTATCTAATTTCTATTGACGCACAGTGATCAAGTGTAATCTGGGTCTCATCCTCCCAGCGCATTTAAAGGGAATCCACTGTTCTGTGATGTAGTTCTTTTTTTTTTTTTTTCCTTTTAAACATTATTTCTGCACAGATGTTAATGTAAATTACGGCCCTAAACTGCAAAAAGTAGTACAGGAACTACTTTTTGAAAGTAGATGCGGCGTTGCACTGATTAGAACGGTGCCATTGCCGGCAAATGCCGCTGATTTGAGATGCGATTTGACATGTCAAATCGCATCTCAAATCTTACCCAGTGTAAACCAGGGCTTCTGTTTAATCTCCCGTTTACTCAGCAGCATCTGTATTGGAAGTCCCGTCTCCTGGGATGCCATTGGACGGCTGTTCTGTCTATGAAAAGAGGCAGGACTTTGTATTAAAGAGGCCACGGAGTAAACAAGAGATTCTCCTGTTTGTAATCTGTCGGCACTCGCCCCGCCCCCTCCTTCTGCCCTCCAAGGCTGCAGATGGGCATTGATTAGGCTGCATTCATGGCACATGTGAGGCTGCATTTATGGCACATGTGAGGCTGCATTTATGGCACATGTGAGGCTGCATTTATGGCACATGTGAGGCTGCATTTATGGCACATGTGAGGCTGCATTCCTGGCACATGTGAGGCTGCATTCCTGGCACATGTGAGGCTGCATTGGTTGAAATGGTAAGGCTGCATTCATGGCAATGGTAAGCCTGTGTGTGTTATCCGCCGGTAAAATACGGTATTTCCAAATAACACACCCATCACACACATCTTTAGTCTAGAGCAGCGCTCTGGGATTCGTTGGGGCCACAAAAGAAATATATACATTATATCCAAATAACACGCCAATCTCATCTCTTCACCACACACAGCTACAAAGGCAAGATAATTCTCGTTGGGCAGTGTATTAGAGCTCGGACGAACACACTTAGACCGAATTTTAATGGTTCATAGAACGTCAGGCAAAATAGTCGGCCCTCACACGTTCACTTCATCAAATCTGGCCCTCTTTGAAAAAAGTTTGGACACCCCTGGTATATATGAACATATGGACAGCTGTATTTGTTAATTTCTTATGTAAGATTCTGATTGGAAGTTCAGCAGTTTACCTTGCGTGGCTGTTGATGTTTGCAGCCAGTCTGTTCAGGCTTAAACAGGTCGAAAAACGGTATTCTTTGCCGCTGATTTGATTTTTTACCAGCGACTGCATTGTCTGATAAATAGCCACGAAAATAGGGTCTCAGGTAAAATGTAAAAATAACATTAAATATATGTTCCAAGTAAATATTGCTATAATGGGAGTTACGGTAGTTTAATGCACTCACTGTACAAACAAATGACAACCACTCCAATCTATAACTTGCAGAAACTGACTGCATGGTGTGAACTAGAGCCATTGGAATGCATGCATTTTGTGCAGAAAAAAGCACACGGAACTGAACGGAACTGCGTCTGGTGTGAACTGGCAGCTACAGGCATCATTCAGATATCATTCTTTTCTGCCGGCGATTCTGCACACCATAAGAATGATCATAGCAGCAGTTCCGAGGATTGATTGTTCCTCTAGACGGCGGGAGTGGACATCCCCCTCCCGCCGCCATACAGTGCTTCTCCGGGCTCTCCCGTGCCATCGGAGGCCCGGAGAACGAATAGGCCGGCGCCGGCACATGACTACGGAAATTTCCGGTCACCAGTCATCTCTATGGCTGTCAGAGGCCCGTGGGTGATGTTTTGACGTTACGCCCGGGGTACCCGGAAGTAAACAAACTTTTTTTTCCCGATCTCATGCTTTCCAGCCTGGAGGAGAGATGTGGGGTCTTATTGACCCTGCATATCTCTATAAAGAGGACCTGTCACAATATATTCCTATTACAAGGCATGTTTACATGCCTTGTAATAGGAATAAAAGTGTAAAAAATAAAAAAATGTGAGGTATCGCCGCGTGCGTTAGAGCGAGTGCAACAATTCTAGCACTAGACCTCTAACTCGAAAATAGTAACCTGTGAAAATATTTAAGCGCTGCCTATGGAGATTTTTAAGTCCTGAAGTTTGGCGCCATTCCATGAGTGTGTGCAATTTTAAAGCGTGACATGTTAGGTATCTATTTACTCGGCTTAACATCAGCCTTTACATTATACCAAAAAATTGGACTAACTTTACTGTTTTGTTATTTTTTAATTAACAAAAACTTTTTTTTTCCCCCCAAAAAAAGGCGTTGGAAAAATTATTGCGCAAATACCGTGCAAGATAAAAAGTTGCAATGACCGCCATTTTATTCCCTAGGGTGTCTGCTAAAAAAAATATATAATGTTTGTGGGTCCTGACTAATTTTCTAGCAAAGAAATATGATTTTTACATGAAGGAGAGAAGTGCCAGAATAGGCCCGATGCTGAAGTGGTTAATCTGCCTCTTAAGACGTAATGGGCACAGGTGTAGAAGAGCAAAACATTTTTTTCAGCCCATGTTCCTAGAATCACGTACGCATAGATACAGCGAAGATCCGACAGGTGTATAACACTTACACCGTCGGATCTTAGATGTAATTACTTCGCTGGCCGCTAGGTGGCCTTTACCTTGATTTCTCATTTGCCTATGCAAATCCGCCTAATACGCTGATTCCCGAACGTTTTTACGCCGCCTCGTCGTCGTTGTTTCTGTAAGCGTAACCTTACCCCTGCTATATGAGGGGTAAGTTTACGAAGTTCCGTCGTACGCCATGTTAAGTATGGCGTCAGGACAGCGTTGTCTTTTTCCGTCGTTTTCCTAAGTCGTTCTCGAATAGGGCATTGCGTAAGTGACGATCATGTCGGTTTCAACTACGTTTTCTGAGGTGAGCTGAAGCATGCGCACTGGGCTTTTTTCCCGGCTGGTGCATGCGCAGTTCGATCGACGCGGGGGCGCGCTTAATTTAAATACAAGCTGCCCCCTTTGAATTATGCGGGGGTTACGCCAGGCCATTTACACTACGCCACCGCAAACTACGGAGCAAGTGCTTGGAGAATACGGCACTTGCTCCAGTAAGTTGCGGCGGCGTAGTGTAAATGGCTTACGCTACGCCGCCGCGGATTCTACCAGAATCTGGCCCACTGTGTGTTTCTATGTGCTTTAATGGGAGTGGTTTCATAATTTTCAGTCAGCTTCTGCACCTGCAAAGCTCTGAGGGAAATTGCATGGTCTGCATTTTTCTTAGATGTGAATTCCCATTGGAAGTATCTTACCAAATACTACATTTTTGTTGCAGGGGATGCCTGAATTCTGACTTGTATCTTAGTGCAGACTTCTGATAGAATTGGTGAGCCAATAACACAAAGCAGCAACATTTGCCTTTAGATATGCTCCCCTGTTTTCTATAAAGAAATCACCAAATTGTACCTTTTTTTTTTGCCTTATGTACTAGTTTACATGACTTACTGTTTTCGTTGCATATACTGTACTAATTACGGACTCAATCTGAACCTCTTGGCCTTTCTGGGGTTTTTTTTGTTATGTTTTTATGCACAAAATGAATAAACAAATATTAAACATAAAAATTTGCCTTGAAATGACTACATGCATTTCATGAACGTATGAGTATTTTGCTGGCAAAATTACTTTGCAGTTCTGAGTGCATTGCAGGTTTACTGATCTTTAGGCACTGTGTGCATGGACCCATAGAGAACAGAACTGTGTTTAGAGCTTGATCAACATGCTGAGTTTTTGGTAGCTTTGTGCATAAGCCCTTCACTGTCTTAAGTGCTGGTTCACACTGCCGTGCTGTCCGACATCGGATGTGATTCGCACTGCCTTGCAAATCGCATTGGATTTCTGTGCGATGTATACTCGCACAGGACTCTTTTTTTTTTTTTTTGGTCTGCAGCAGAATCAAATCGCATGGACAACCATGCGATCCGATTCCTGTCTGAATTTGCAGTTTTCTCTGTGATTTGCAAACTAATGTGGGGTGTCATTAGCTTTTAATTGACACTACCAGCAGTTCGTATATGACAGTGTGATCTGCCTGCGAGTTGTATGCGATGCGGAAACCCGCACTGGAGTTGCAGGGTTTCGGCATCGCTGCACTTAAAGGGTTGTAAAGGCAGAAGTTTTTTTCAACTTAATGTATTCTATACATTAACCACTTCAGCCCCTAAAGGATTTACCCCCCTTAATGACCAGGCCATTTTTTTGAGATACGGCACTGCATCTTTTAACTGACAATTGCATGGTCGTGCAACGCTGTAACCTAACAAAATTGATGCCCCTATTTTGCTACAAATAGAGCTTTCTTTTGGTGGTATTTGTTTACCTCTGCAGTAAAAAATGTTTGCGCTATAAACAAAAAAAAAAAGACCGACAAAAAAACAATATTTTTTACACTTTGCTAAAATAAATATCCCCAAAAAAATGAATTTTTTTTTTTTTCATCAGGTTAGGCCAATATGTATTCTGCTGCATATTTTTTGATAAAAAAATAAATCACAATAAGCGTATATTGATTGGTTTGCACAAAAGTTATAGCATCTACAAAATATAATTTTTTACCCTTTATGGCGGTGATCAGTGATTTTTAGCGGGACTGCAACATTGCGGCGGACAGATCGGACACTTTTGACACTTTGGGACCAGTGACATTTCTCCAGCAAACAGTGGTGCTATAAAAATGCACCGATTACTGTGTAAATTACACTGGCAGGGAAGAGGTTAACACCAGGGGTGATCAAACGGGTTAAGTGTGTCCTAGGGAGGTGCTTTCTAACTGTGGGTGGAATGGACTGACTAGGAAAAGAGAAAGATTGCTGTTCCTAATCACTATGACTATCTCTCTGTACTTCCCTGACAGGATGGGGATCTGCTTTGTTTACATTGGCAGGTCCCTGTTCTGTGGAGCGATCGTAGGTGGCCGGCAGACATTGTTTTTTTTATAGGGAAAAAAATGAGACTTGACAATCATTTTAAAGCTGATAGATGGCACATAAACTTCCACATGTGCCTGACAGATACTGACTTGAGAACCTAATTCCAATTCATCCCAATGTAGCGTGTATATGGTTCTGCTGTCAGGAAGTATGTAAATGCTGCCTGGATAAAAGAAGAGCAGTGGAAAAGGGTACCTACTGCATTTGATTTAGATTTTTTGTTTGTTTATTTTTTGCAGGGGGAGTTTTGTATAAAGGTTTAGCTATACGGTTAAGTACCTTACATTCAGTAAGAGACTTTCTGGCCCCTGGTTAGAACTTACTGCTGAAATAATTGATTTTGTTCACCCTTACCGAAATGTCCCTTACTAATCCAAACAATCTGGTTTACCCATAATCTGTAAATCTGAGACTGAACAAGAGTCTGAAGGTTACCGGAGACACTGACTGCTACGTTTTTTATCCAACATTTCATGGCTATCTTTAAAAAAATATCACTACACGTACAAGTGCTCCTTGGAATTGTAACTGGATGGTAAAGCTTAACTCCAGGCAGAAATGAAGAAATAAACTCAATCGTTATACATTTTTTAAATAAATACATTTTAAATGCAACGTTTGTGTGTGCCACAAGAGAGAGAAGGCTGGGGTCAGGATCCGGAGGGGGGCAATTGCCCCCCAAAAATGTCACTCCCGAGTCCCACTCTCTCAGTATCAGCGGCACCGAGAGATAGACTCTGTGTAATTATTATGCCGCCGCACTGGACCAGCAGGAGGTGGGTGGAGCTGCGCCACTGGCTTGGCCTCGGTCTGTGTTTCCTTCTCTGGTTGCTAGCGCCTGGAGTCTAGCAATGAGTGATGTCAGGGTGTCACATCAGAGCTGCCGCTGCTGTTGAGAGTGAGAGAGAGGCGCTTGCCTGAGTGAGAGTGTGGGCTCCACCCCCTCGGCTCCTTCTCCCTCCATCTTCTTCACAATGCAGTGCATAGCGGTGTGAACCCAGGAAGAAGCAGCATCTAATGCTGTCTGCGGAGTGCGGACAGACTAGTGCAATTACCGTATCCCGCTCATCTCATTGCTCCTGCGACCTGCACCAGGGGTCCAGTCAGAGCACCGAAATATTTTTACGAAAAGCGAGTAAAAAATTAAATGAATAACTGTGCCATTATGTATGAAAGAGAGAAAAAACCCTTAAACTTGTTCAATTTTAACCCCTTCAGCTCAGTTTGACCCCCCCCCCTTAATGACCAGGCCATTTTTTGCAATACTGCGCTGCGTTACTTTAACCGACTGACAATTGTGCAGTCGTGCAACTTTTCACCCAAATAAAATTGATGTCCTTCTTTTTCTTCCCCACAAATAAAGCTTTCTTTTGGTGGTATTTGATCACCTTATTTTTGGGCAGTGCCTAACTTGAGACTAGACTCTGGATCCGCCCCTGCTGTCACCTACCCATGGTCGGCAGGTAGCTTGTGATCGACGGTTGCTGCGACCCCAGGTGTAGACCCCTATGACCACTGGGCAACAATAAACTTCCCCTAAAGGGATAGGGATTAAAAACATGTTTGAGGAGCTGTGGTGGCTCAACGTGATTGGCACTGCGCTGACAAGCCGTTCACCTCTGCAGCCAAGGGTTCGGATCCCGATCTCGGCTACATGTGAATTGAGTTTGGTGGTCTTAGCCCGGCTCCCGGTGGGTGTGCTATGCAAGGTACGCCTGTGCTTAGTACGCCCCCCCCCCCCCAAAAACCACCACACTTGCACGCACACGAAATTGGTTTAAAAACACATGCACTTTGGCCATGCGGTCTCCTAAAATAAAGAGAGGCGAAGGACCTACGGGGCTGGCTGGGTGGGCTAGGCCCCCTCACTCCCTCATAGGGGGAGTCCCTCTGCCCCATTGGGGTCCCGTTGGGCCCCAGTTGGGCTCCCAAGAGGAGCAGATAGGGTGGGGTGAGTGGGAGCCCCCCCCTCACACCCGCCATTGCCACCAGGGGCATGGAAGGATGGCGATTGCCTCCGGGGGGAGGGTCTGCCTACTCCCAACTCCTGCAGTCCGGCTCCTCTCTCTCGAGTTCACGCACAAAAAAAAGTTTTAAATAGGTAAAACTACAGATATACCTTTTTAATAAATTTGTAGCCAACAAAAAATCTTCAATATTCAGTAAATATTATCAAGCCAGGTAAGTCCATTTTTTATATGATATATGCTGATCATATACTCTTCTTTAAACCTAAAACAACTCTCTTCTTTAAGCAGTATCCTGTCAGTTGACTGCATTGTGCTCTGAATATTAGGTGTTTATAGAAATTTCAAATTTAGCCGCGCTAATTCCATTATCCTGTACTTGGATTGCATATATACAATGGCTTAAATAATTATTTGATCCCCTGGAAATTTTGTAAATTTGCCCCCTTACAAAGAAATTAAGGGTTTATAATTGTTACCATAGGTGTATTTTGAATAATAGAGACAGAATATCAACCAAATAACAACAACAAAAAACACAACAACAAAAAACACATGATACAAATGTTATAAATTGAGTTGCAGTTCAGTGAGTAAAATAAGTATTTGATGCCCAAGCAAAACATAACTTGGTACATAGCACTAGAGGTCGGCCGATATTTTGCCATTTTTCTGAAATCGGCATCGGCTGATTATTGTGAAAAAATCAGCCGATTCGCGGCTATTACAATAAACGGCTGGCATGGCCGCCTGCTCTGCAGTACTGACCAGTGCTCCAGTAGCGTGTGTCCCTGAATCCTCCACCCGCACGGCCACCTCCAATAGCAAGGAAAGATTTTTACTGGCATTGCATAGTACCGCCCCGTCCCCGCTCAGCTCCCTCCCTCGGCGTGCTGTATTGGATAAACAATCATTGGCCCTTTACAAGCATCTGCCGCCTGACTTCCAGTACTGACCAGTACTCTTGAAGCAATGTATTCTTGATTCCTACTACACCCGCACGGCCACTATAGAGAAGCTAAGGAGAGATTTCACTGGCATTCATCGTACCGCCCCACCCCCTCCCTCGGCGTGCTGTATTAGATACTTATAAAGGCCCAATGATTGTTTCTCTAATACAGCATGCCGAGGGAGGGGCCAGGGCGGTACGATGAATGCCAGTGAAATCTCTCCTTAGCTTCTCTATAGTGGCCGTGCGGGTGGAGGATTCAAGAATATATTGCTTCAAGAGCACTGGTAAATACGGCAAGTCAGGTGGCAGAGAAACCATCATTGGCCCTTTACAAGCATTTTCCACCTGACATGGTAACTCCCACCTGCAGGAGATCGTGGCGAACACTAGCTCTGTCTTCCTTTCCTGCTGAGGCGGAGCCTGCTGGCTGCTTGTATTTTACTTGTTCAATGATTGGCTGGTCATCTCATCAGCATGCACCTAGCCTATCGGGTGCATGCAGATAGATTCCAGCATGTATGGAGGGTAAGTGCTACTGTACTGTGCCCCCCTGCAGACTTAACTGTATGTCTTTTTAAAGTGAAACCTGGCTGAGGCTGGCATTGAGAAAATGGATGAGGATGACTATGGGTGCATATCAGAGTTACATTGTGGGGATCCTCTTCACAATATAACTCTCATCCTCATTCATTTTCCCAATGCATTGCAAATCAATCATCTTCATTGCCACAACGCAGCACCACCCATCCCTCCCTACAACGCAGCACCACCCATCCCCCCCACAACGCAGCACCACCCATCCCTCTCCAACGCAGCACCACCCATCCCTTTCCACAACGCAGCACCACCCATCCCTCTCCACAACGCAGCACCACCCATCCCTCTCCACAACGCAGCACCACCCATCCCTCCCCACAACGCAGCACCACCCATCCCTCCCCACAATGCAGCACCACCCATCCCTCCCCACAATGCAGCACCACCCATCCCTCCCCACAACGCAGCACCACCCATCCCTCCCCACAACGCAGCACCACCCATCCCTCCCCACAACGCAGCACCACCCATCCCTCCCCACAACGCAGCACCACCCATCCCTCCCCACAACGCAGCACCACCCATCCCTCCCCACAACGCAGCACCACCTATCCCTCTCCACAACGCAGCACCACCCATCCCTCGACTAAAATATCAGCCGCAAAAAATGGCATTATATAGGCTAGGCCACTCCAAGACCTTAATGTGCTTATTCTTGAGCCACTCCTTTGTTGCCTTAGCGGTATATTTTGGGTCATTGTCATACTGGAAGACCCATCCACAACAATCTTCAGTGTTTTGGCTGAAGGAAGAAGGTTCTCATGCAAGATTTTCCAATGCATGGCCCCGTCCATTGGCTCCTCAGTGCTGCAAAGTCGGCCAGTACCGTTCTGTACCTTTAGCAGAGAATCTGCCCAAAAGCATAATGTTTCCACATCTGTGCTTGATTGTTGATGCCAAAGAGCTCACTTTTGGTCTCGTCTGACCTCAGCACCTTCTTCCAATCCAGAATCATCATTTAACTGTTTATTGGCAAACTTCAGACGGGTCTGTACATGTGCCTTCTTGAGGAGGGGGACCTTGCGTGCACTACTGCATTTCAATCCATGGTATTGTATTGTGTTACCAATGGTTTGTTAGGGGACTTGTTCACAAGCTCCTTTCCTGTAGTTCTGGGCAGATCCCTCACTTTTCTCATGATCATCCTTGCCCCATGAGGCAAAATATTGCATGGACTTCCAGACCGAGGACGATGGTTTTGTATTTCTTCCATTTGCGAATAATCGCTCCAACAGTTGTCTCCTTCTCAGCAAGTTTCTTGCTGGTGGTCTCGTAGCCCATGCCAGCCTTGTGCAGGTCTACAAAGGTCTAGGACCGTTGACAGCGTTTTTTTAGTCTTGAATGGAAGGTTTGAATGGAAGAAATATTCTGTGGACAGGTGTCCTTTTTATACACATAACAAGTTGTCCTTGCAAGCACATTCTTAAATTGACAGGACTAGTCTGTGTACCACATGAGCACCTACTATAACCGGTCTGTTGGTTCGTAGGGGATCAAATCATTATTTAACTCGCTGAACTACAACTCAATTTATAATATTTGTATCCTGTATTTTTTGGTTGATATTCTGTCTCTATGATTTAAAATACACATATGATAACAATTATAGACCCTTCATTTATTTGTAAGTGGGCACACTTACAAAATCTGCAAGGGATCAAACAATAATTTTCCCCACTCTAGATCTACTGTAGCTATTGCCCCTCTTGGTTCTCATAAAATTTCCATGTATTACCTTTTTTTAGAACCTGACTTTTTATATGAGTGAAGGTTTCGACCCTTTATCATTTTTTTTTGCTGTTCATCTTCTATTTGTTAAGGTTTCTCCTAACCAGTTCCTTCTAGCCATTGAGCAGCAATTGAGGAGAAATGAGTAGACACATTCTAGATAGTGTTAGGCCGTGTACACACGATCAGTCCATCCGACGAGAACGGTCCAAAGGACCGTTTTTTTAATCGCTTAACCGACAAAGCCAACTGACGGTCTGATGAACCTACACACCATCGGTTAAAAAAACGATCGTGTCAGAACGCGGTGACGTTAAACACATGACGTGCTGAAAAAAACTAAGTTCAATGCTTCCAAGCATGCGTCAACTTGATTCTGAGCATGCGTGGCCTTTTGACCGATGCCTTTGCATACTAACGATCGGTTTTGACCCATGGGTCAGGCGTCAATCGATTCAATTTTAAAGCAAGTTGTCTTTTTTTGGACCGAAGGACAACTGACCGATGGGGCCTACACACGATCGGTTTGGACTGATGAAATTGAACTTCAGTCCATTTTCATCGGTTTTGACTGATCGTGTGTACGCGGCCTCACTTTTTTTATTCTTGTGTTTCCCCTGTGGGATTCCCCTACCTTTCCTGATCTCAATATTGAGAAAATTGAAATGAGGACATTTCCTCATTGGAGCCCCAGTGATTAGAAAAATGTCCTTCCCTATCCAAAACTTTAATAACACTTATGATATGTTACATAACACTACTACGTCTGTGGCAGTCCGCTAGCACTTACAAATACATTTTAAAAAGTATGCTGTTTTTTTTTTTTTTAAACAGTGGCATTTGGAATTCCATCACAGTGTAATTAGATTACTAAGTTTGTCGTGCATTTGGCTAGTGGTACCACTAGACAGAGAAGGGTTAACATCATTTTCTAATAGTGAAGGGATTAGTTTTAATCCCTTGAGCTCAAAGGAACAATGTTACAGTAACTGCTATGGTCCTGGGACACATAGAGAAGTTAAGAACGTGCCCTCCTTCTGCCAGACTATTTCATTTGTTTTTCTATTTATTTTCACATGCTGAACTCTAGACACAAACTTTTTTTAATATATACTTTAATAGCGGCAAAGGACATAAATCCACTTTGTATGCACCAAATGACTTTGGAAGCCCGAATATTACCTTGTCAAAGTAGCAGTGACATCATCACTGTTTTGCACATAGTCTGAGCAACCCAAGCAGGTCCACCCACTACAGGCTGCCGAAAGAATACTACAGGAGGGGGTGTAGAGAAGACCAGTCACTTTGCACAAGGAGAGAGAGAGAGAGAGCAGTATTGACTGGTCTTTTTACAGGAAGCACTGATCTGGAAGAAATTCACAAAGCACACTAAGATTCAAGCAACAAGAATGCATGCCTGTTGTATATGGGCATTATTTGCATATCCTGGAATTTTATTTAAAGCCTAATTCCAGGCAGAAGAAAAAAATTGCCTTTGCAGCCAAGCCCCATACTACAAGGGTAACTGTGTGTTCACAGTAAGAGCTCTTTGAGCCCCAACAATGGGAAAGTGGTGTCAGCAAAGGCAGTACAATGTGAAGGAGAACCTGAGAAGTAGACTTTTCATAAATTAGATATTTATTGCTCGCAGAATAGTATAAAGACACAGACAGCATGACAACTAGGCTGCATTGCAGTGTTAGGGGAACACATAGGAAACAATTGTTTCTTGTGTGTCCCGTTTTACCATGCGGTAAAACATCTGTCACTGCACATTGTGTGAATTGACCCTAAGGCCTCATGCACACTGAAAAATAAGAACAAAAGATGATCAGGACAGCTGCACTCCAATCCAACGTAACTGTAATGTAAAAAACTGGAAACAGGCAATACAAATCACATTAACAGAACCTAGGACATAGCTATGAGTAAACAGTGTGAAACACGTCAACTGTCCTAGGTTCCGTTGCTGTGATTTGTAGTGCCTGTTTTTGAGCAGTAAAAAAAGCCCAAATCTAGTGGGTTCTGAAAGACGTTTTTTAGCTGTAAAAACGATCATAAATGGTCAAAAACTTCACTCACCAGTGTTTAACATTTTTGATCCATTGGGGGAAAAAAAGCAAAAAATGCTAATGAATGCTAAAAAACACTAATGCAAAAGCGTTGAAAAAAAGTTGAAAAACTCACTGCAAAGTAGCTGGCATTTTTATAACGTTATTTTAACTTCCAGTGTGCATGAGGCCTTATACTTGCCTTACTCGTAATTTCATAAATGTAGAGGAATGTGCTAACATAAAAAAAAAAATTAACTACTGTAGCAAAAAAAAATGTGCGTGGCACTTTTTCAGGTACATTCATTTGCAACTAATGTCTCTAACACAAAAATATATAGAAATGTATAAATAAAAACATCAACATTTTATTATAGAACAGTTGCATAAAAACGTGGATAAAATCAGGGCTGACAGACATACTTGGTGAGATTGGAGACCATTTGTCTATTGTTGGTTATAGTTTTTATCTCTTTGCTGCTATGTTTGAATTCAGGCTTGGAGTGGGACATTTTTGTGATGATTTTTTAACGGATTCTAAAGGATCCCTAGTTTTTTTGGTTGGAACATTCAGACAAAAGTTTGTTTTGGTCCACCACATTAATCGGATGCAGTGGTCCAGACACCTCTAAAAGTAAATGTAGTTCTCGGAATGCCTTTAAGCAGTTTTTTAATGTAACATTTGTAAAATGAACTTGTGTGAAAAGAGTTGGAAATCTTTTATGATCTTGAATTTCATCAATTTAAATGTAGGGCAAAAACTCAGCCCAAGAGAGGACACATGCTTCTTATTTTGAGAGTTGGCAAGATGAACGGTTCACTACCTCTAATTTTCTGTAATTAATTCACTTACTCTTCATAGTTATCCATTCCCTTCCCTGATTTTTGGTTTTGTTCTCCCTAGTTGTGACTTAAAAAAAATCCAGGGAGTATCCTGTCTTTATGGTGTTGCCCTAGCGTTTTTTGTGTCTTGTGTATCATATAGGAACTTTGGATGGATTCAGATCTGTGTTCCCTAGGTATGTTTTGTGCCCCATCACCATTGTAAGCTGACACAATGTACTGTGCAGTAGTCTGAGGTGAATAGTGCTGATCTGAATTGGGCTTTTTTTACATATTTGATCAGTAATTTGCCCACCACCCCTATGTTTGCATCTATTCCACCTAGGATATTTCCTTTTTGAATTGTGAAACCTCTGAAAATATGGACTGGAAAGAGGAAACAGATGGTGAATCCATAACATTTTCCATACTGAATTACATTATACATTTCTTATCTAAACCTTGTTTCCAGCTAAATGTTCCATTTGACCAGTATAAGCCCTCTTCTCCGTAAATAAAGATTTGGAACAAAAACATTTTTTATTCGGTTTAAAAAGAAGTTGTCTATTGATCTGAAATGTTCCTTCTATTTTGTATCTAATTCTACAAAGGTCTCATGAGCATGCAAAGAACCCATTGAGACTTGTATTTGCTGGATCTCCTCATCACATTTGTTATTTGGGTGAAGAACTGACAGGTGGACCAGTTTGGAAAGCCTGTGTGAAAGGGGCCTTATTATGCCAAAATAATGAAGACTTTCTTTACAAAATCTTCCCCAATCAATCAAATCAGAACTGCACTTTGACTGTGAATCCATATTGTTGTTGGTAAGTCTTCATAAGACTTTCCCATTCCTCTCTCAAAACTTTCAAATAAAAACATCCAAATTTGTATTCTACAATAGATCCATAAAAATACACATACAATTCAGGCTGTTAAATACTTTTCTGCCAACCCAAGTTTTGAGCTATTTTCACTCTTTCATGGCTAATTTCACTATTTTATTATTTTTCTTTTTTTATTCAATTTGGCTAGAACTGCATAACTTAAATAGGGACCTATATAGCTATCTGTACCACACAAATCCTAGATGCTGAACACTTATTTTTTAACACACTTAGCTTTCCTTGTACAACTCTAATATGGGCTGTTTACTTCCCCTGTGGCAGCTAAAGAGTTTACATTCCTTTAATATAACTAGTAAATCTCATTAGCTAAATCAAGGCTACCGAGAGGATTACGTTTATTTTAAAAATGCATCCTGTAATTATGAAATTCTTCCAACGTTACGTAAATTTTTGTTATATTGTCAAAGCAAAATACTTGAGTTATAGAGAAAGTCTAGTTAATCAAATTACCATACAATTACTATTAGTGCAAACAGTGGGGACTGTTGCAGTACCCTAATCAGTCCAACAACCACATCACCATATTAAAAAGTATACCATTTACTGGAAAACATTATATTGCAAGTAAATATCTCCTGCCAATTTAGACATTTTAACATATGTCCCTTATTCACTCTATTGCATTTTAAAGGGAAGCCAAAGTTTGGATATATCTGACTTGTTGTCCTAATTTTTTACAATAGGAAAATCTCATGTTGACGGTACACCAAGTAGTGTCAGGATATCTCAGTCCACATATGTCAGTCCACATATGTCCACACAGTCTTCAAAATTACAGTTATAGATCCTATATATCGTGAGGTCAAAATTAATCAATATAGTTTTACCCAAACTGTTCGCTGTTCGCTTTCTCTCCTATCTATGCATATCTCAGACTTTGCTCATCAAGCCAAAGATCCCCATGCAGCATATATCAGGAATAATAAAGCCATTTCATCCCAGCAGCAGATATAGTTGTTGAACAGATTATGGTATCACAATAGCCTGTTTTCACGAATAGTATTTGTATGCATGTTAAATATTTCAAATCAAATCCGAGCAAATCAAACTAGCATATGAGGGGACAAAACCATATAAACCAAAGTTGCCTTCCGTGAAAGTAGCCACATAATGATTATCAGATCCAGAGATGCAGACAAATAAATTTATATGCAAATCTTGACTCTTCCTGTAAAAGTCAAGATAAGCCTCCCAAATTTAATTCCCTATTGGTCAATGCAGCTACCCATCACATTAACATATTAAAAGATAGTATTCGAACCGGCATCATCTCTGCATATTATTTTAAAAACCAATGTACAGACATGTATCTACAATTTTGGTCATATTTTAGGTCTAAGTTCTCGTTTAAAAAAACAAATACTTTATATCTTAAAATAGATGCCATCATTTTCATTTGTTTCCATAAATATACTATAGTGTGGGAATTAAAAAAAATGCACACATAATTGAAATGCCATAAATTCTTTGATGCCATTCGTTATTTTTGCGTTTTCGCTTTAAAAGATTACAATGTGAAAATATTCAGTTTTGAAAGTCATTTGTGGATTCACATTTCATTAAATGTACGTGCATCATACATAGTTCGGTTGAAAATTAATACTAGCCCATCTAGTTTAACCAATTGAAATTATTTATATATATATATATATATATATATATATATATATATATATATATATATAATTCATACCCCTTGAAATTTTCCACATTTTGCCATATTACAGCCAAAAATCTAAATGTATTTTATGTGATAGATCAACACAAAGTGGCACATAATTGTGAAGTGGAAGGAAAATGATGAATGATTTTCAAAAATGTTTACAAATCTGAAAAGTATGGCGTGCATTTATATTCAGCCCCCTTTACTCTGACACCCCTAACTACAATCTAATCTATTGCCTTCAGAAATCACCTAATTAGTAAATAGGGTCCACCTGTGTGTAATTTAATTGTGGTATAAATACAACTGTTCTGTGAACCCCTTAGAGGTTTGTTAGAGAACCTTAGTGAACAAACTGCACCATGAAGGCTAAGGAACACACCAGACAGGCCAGGGATAAAGCTGTGAAGAAGATCAAAGTAGGGTTGGGTTTTTAGAAAATATCCCAAGCTTTGAACATCTCATGGAGCACTGTTTAATCCATCATCCGAAAATGGAAATAGTATGGCAGAACTGCAAACCTACCAAGACATGGCCATCCACCTAAACTGACAGGCCGGGCAAGGAGAGCATTAATCATAGAAGCAACCAAGAGGCCCATGGTAATGCTGGAGGAGCTGCAAAGATCCACAACTCAGGTGGGAGAATCTGTCCACAGGACAACCATAAGAATTCCTGTTTGCGAAGCGCCATGTGGGTGACACAGAAAACAAGTGGAAGAAGATGCTCTGGTCAGATGAGACCAAAATGTAACTTTTTGGCCTTAAAGCAAAACGCTATGTGTGGAGGAAAACTAACACTGCACATCGCCCTGAACACACCATCCCTACCGTGAAACATGATGGCGATAGCATAATTTTGTGGGGATGCTTTTCTTCAACAGGGACAGGGAAGCTGGTTAAAGTTGATGGGAAGATGGAGACAAATACAGGGTAATCTTAGAAGAAAACCTGTTAATCTGCACAAGATTTGAGACTGGGCTGGAGGTTCCCCTTCCAGCAGGACAACAACCCTAAACATACAGCCAGAGCTACAATGGAATGGTTTAGCTCAAAACATATACATGTGTTAGAATGGTCCAGTCAAATTTCAGACCTAAATCCAATTGAGAATCTGTGGCAAGACTTGAAAATTGCTGTTCAGACGCTCTCCATTCAATCTGACATATCTTGTGCTATTTTGCAAAGAAGAATGGGCAAAAATGTCTCACTCTAGCTGTGCAAAGCTGGTAGAGACATCCCCTAAAAGACTTGCAGCTTTAGGCGGCGTACACACGACCGAGAAACTCGTCGGGCGAAACACATGGTTTTCCCCGTCGAGTTCCTAGTTCGGCAGTTAAACTCGTCGAGCCAAATTTTCCCATTGCCCAACGAGGAAATAGAGAACATGCTCTCTTTTTGGCTCGACGAGTTTCCCGACGGGTTTCTCGGCGAAAGTGTACACATGACCGGTTTTCTCGGCTGAATACGTCTCCCATCGAGTTTCTTGCTGGATTCTGGCGAGGAAACCGGTCATGTGTACACGGCCTGAATTGCAGCGCAAGGTGGTTCTACAAAGTATTGACTCAGGGGGCTGAATACATAGCTAGCTAAGGCTCTTGGGGGGGGGGGGGGGGGGGACTAAAAAGTGGTGAGCATAGATGCACTATTGAATGCCCTGATGTCTCTAGTGCCCTTAAAACACAACTTTACTCTCTCAATCAATGTTGCCTTTTTTTTTTTATTCTTATGCTGCTAGCATTAGTAGATTAGATAGGAAAGTATACATATTTACTTGTTTTAAACTTCTTTTGTTGCTTCAGTTACTTTCTGGTTTCCAGCCTAGGCAAATTATATCATACATCCCAGGAGTCTTAAGGAGGGGCGGAGAGGTTTTTCTCAGCTAAGCACACCCTCCTGCCTGCATGCCTGTGCTAAGGATAGATGCATTCCAAGAAGTAAAGATTACATGAATCATCTGCCCTTGCTCAAAATGGCCATGACCAGAAATGCTAGGGGGATGTTTTTTTAAAGATTTCTCCACAAAATAAAGCCGGGACACATGGATGGATGGGAGCGTTTGCTTTGAATATTAAAACATTTATGAAATGGTGTTTTGGTTTGTAAGGCAGTTCCTCATTAAGTATGAAAAATGTTACACTGAGGTCTACCAAAAAAAAGAATGGTCTGCTGGGTATTGGGAACTACAAACAGTTTTATCGTTTTCAGGATGGTGGTCCACTAGTTTGAAAGCGTTTGTTACCCCAGAATTTCATATCCCTGATATTTCTATTACTTCTTTTATGTTAAATCTCTGCTGTTCCTGCCAGTCCCTCTGCTATCCCATGGAAAACTGACCACACCTGTGGTCAGTTCTCTAGCAATGCTGGGAACTCGGTGTGCTCTCCTCCAATGATCAGACTTTCTTCTCCACCCAGCTCTTATGCGGCTGAGAACAGAGGGAATGTGATCACTTGTAAAAAAAAAAAAAAAGGAATACAATAAAGGTATTTTTAGAGCTCTACACAAATGTTTTGCCTTTTTCATTTATATTTTATGCTTAGTGGGTTATTGTACAAGGTGATTGTTTACAATCATTTTAAGTTGTCCTTTCAATGATTAAGCTATGTTATGGCTAATAAAGTTACACATTTGCTTGTGTTTAGACTTTTTTAATTATTTTAGAACAGATATTTTGGGTAAATGAACATATGATACATTTTATTAAAACTTCGCTGAAAAAGCAGAAATCAAGCCAAGCTTCTAATTTTAGCGAGATAAAGCCATTACACAAATGTCATATGAAATATATTTGATTCAGCAATGACTTGAGTAGAAGCCATCGTTTCTACTTATGATCATTCCACTGTTCGCAGTGAAGATTCATCTTGGAATTCATGTGTAAGATGAATGGAAAGAATGGGCACCAATGACCTTGGGAGACTGCGGTCTGAAGCTGAACTTTTTTTAGGAAGAAGTGACTGTCTGTGAACAGTGTACAAGTATTTTCCCTGGTACCTGTCTCGTGGGAGAGCAGTTTCCATCTATTTTATCTCTTATATGTTCTCCATGTATTCAGTTATGATACAGTTTCCATTGCTTACTGCTTATGCAAACAACCCATCATGATGGACCACCCTAGAGTTGAAGACCTTTCTCAAATAATTATGGGAAAATGCAGAACAAAAAGTATCCTCTCATAATAATCATAAACTAATGGAAAGAGTCTATTTTCATTGTCGTTTCACAATTGCCTACATCCTATACATTCATTATTTTAATATGTTGACCACGGTTTTAGAATGTAAATTCTTTAAGTGAATTTGTCACTTTAGCAAATTTTTTTTTTCTAAGATATAAAATGCAGGCACATAGAGATGTCTGTACAAACGCAGTGGCTTTCTGTTTTGCTGTACCTTAATCCGAGGTTGCTTGGACAAAGCTTATCCACTTTCTTGTAGCAGTCTTCCATCTCCCACACATTCCAATTATCCATTGCGGCAGCCCATCTTTGTAAAGGGTCAGTATAAATATATGAAGGGGCTGGTGAGATCAGATTAGGTCTGTCTCTACCAAGAAGTGCTGGAAAGTTGACTCTTTTAAATGGCCTGGCAATTTAGCAAAGAAGCACCCCTCTTTTATATTTTTCGGTGTTACTGACCCAGGATAAACAGGCAGGGCAGTAATTCAGATATCTCCCTGACTTTACTTATATGCTTGTTCCAGGTCAGTGACTGAGCATGTAGAAACCAGAGACCGTAGGGAAACCAGAAGAGAATGTGGTCAATGGCAGCTTATGTCTTTCATAAAATATGTACCCTTATTTTTCGCTCAATAAGACGTACCTGGGTTTTAGAGGAGGAAAACAAAAAGAAACATATTCTAAACCAAATGGTGTTCTAAAATATTTAATTTTATACTACTACTATAGGTGGGTGGTGGGCACACTGCAATTCCACCCGCCCTATCAAATCAGCTCAGATACACTATACCTGGGTGGTGGACACAGCAACCTCCCCCTCCCTTCCCAGATCATCTAAGGGTGGCAGGGTGAACACAAACACTGCTTTAGTCTCTTCTATCACAACAGCTCAGGTGGATACCATGCCAGCCCACACCTCCCACCTTCTTATCACCAGCTCACCATAGGCAGTGGCAGACACTGACATTACAATGCACAACCCTATCTGGCTGGCTGGCTCTCAGCTTCAGATGCACCCGGGCAGCAGCTAGGAAGGAAGACTAGGGACATCGTTTGCAGCAGCCTGTTTGGATGTACCCATTTGAGTCCCCAATGAAGGTTTGGTTTTAGCGGGTAGGGCTTAGGTACTTGGTGCTAAAATAAAAACAGGTGCCACAGCATCAGTTCTGAGAGTCATTTCAATATACTATTTTGGGCATGGGGAGTATTTGGAGGTATTATACAACTTGTGGTGTTAAATTGTGCCAGGAATACACTGCTAGTGTCCCATCTTGATACTCCTGTGTACAGAGCCTTAAAGAGGTTGTAAACCTCCATTGGTAAGTTGTACCTATAGATAAGCCTATAATAAGGCTTACCTATAGCTACTGTAAATATCTCCTAAACATGTGCCATTTAGGAGATATTTACTGTACACTGTGCATACAAAAAATTTCTGATCGTTCATATACAGCTTTTGTCTTAAATTTTAAGGGACAGACATGAACATTTTTCATGTGCGATACCAGATCATACAATTTTCATTTAATCGGTACAGTTTTTATCCGAAAATTCAATACAAATTACATCACTTCTGAATTTTTATTCCGTTGTAAATGAATTGTTGTGCTTTAGTGACCCATTTGGTTTCGATAATGAAACTAGCATGCAGCAAAAAAAAAAAAGACGATCGTCTGATAAGCTCATCGTGTGTACTAGGCATTACAGTTTCAAAATATGCACAGCAAAAGGTATTTTCTGTATCCTAATGTCATTTATACACATTTAGGGACTTCCACACTGCCAAATTACTGACTTTTTAATTATTCTAAAGCCTTATTATTCTAAAGGCAATTGTAAAATCTGTTGCTTTCTTTACCTTTTGTAGGCTAGGAGCCTAGGTTTACACTGAATATGGGTTTGAAATTGTGCGAGTTCAGCTAAACTTGCACAATTTCAAACTGGCATTTCAGTCCGACTTCGGTGGAAATTTCAGATGCAACTGTGCGGGTTCATGCACAGATGTCTATTGAAATTGCCCCCAAAGTCGCCACAAGTAGTGCTGGAAATAGGCTCCGATTTGGCATGCCATTTGACAAATTCAAATTGGCTCGATGCTAAGGGTCTTTTACCCTGCATTAGAAAAAACATACCTCTCGAAACGATATCTCTTTCATTTATGGTAACTATTGTGTTAAGACCAATCATCTTAACCGCTTCAATACTAGGCTTTTATACCACCTCCATACCGGGCCTATTCTGACACTTCTCTCCTACATGTAATAATCATCATTCTTTTGCTAGAAAATTACACAGTACCCCCAAACATTATATATGTTTTTTTTAGCAGACACCCTAGGGAATAAAATGACGGTCATTCCAAAGTTTTATCTTGCACGGTATTTACGCAATTATTTTTCAAACGATTTTTTTTGTAAAAAAAATTGTTTTATGAATTAAAAAAATAACAAAACACTAAAGTTAGCCCAATTTTTTTGTATTATGTGAAAGATTATGTTACACCGAGTAAATAGAGACCCAACATGTCACGCTTTAATTATGCGCACACTCATGGAATGGCGCCAAACTTCGGTACTTAAAAATCTCCATAGGCAACGCTTTATTTATTTTTTACAGGTTACAGTTTAGATTTACAGAGGAGATCTAGTGCTAGATTAGTTGCTGGCACTCTAACGCACGCGGCGATACCTCACATGTGTGGTTTAAACGGCGTTTACATATGTCGGCGGGACTTGCGTGTGCGTTCGCTTCTGCACGCGAGCTATCGGGGACAGGGGCGTTTTCATTTTTTTTTTATCTTTTATTATTTTTTTTTACTTATATTTTATTTATTTTTACACTTTTTTTCATTTTTTTTTTTTTTTTTCCACTTTTATTCCTATTACAAGGAATGTAAACATCCCTTGTAATAGGAAATGTGTGTGACAGGTCCTCTTTATGGAGAGATGTGGGGTCAATAAGACCTCACATCTCACCTCCAGGCTGGAAACCATGAGATCGGTGAAAAAAAATTCACCGATCCCATGAATGGTGACTTACAGCCGCAATCGCGGCTTTGTTTACATACGGGGGCCCGGGCGTGACGTCATCAGATCGCGCCCGGGTCCTCCGACGGTCATAGAGATGACTGGTGACCATCTGGTCACCAGTCATCTCTATGCTTCCTGCCGCTGCCGACGATTCGTTCTCCGGGCCCCCGAAGGTACAGGTAAGCCCGGAGAAGCACCGGATGGCGGCGGGAGGGGGGGGATGTCCCCTCCCGCGGCCTGTAAGAACGATCAAGCGGCGGAACCGCCGCTATGATCGTTCTTACTTTGTGCAGAATCGCCGGCTGAAGAGATGGATATCTGGATGATGCCTCTGGCTGCAGGCATCGTCCAGATATTCGCCTGCAATACCCAGGCCGTCAATTGACGGCCACTTAGGATGGTAAATCCCATCCCAGGCCGTCAATTGTCTATGGCTGGGTATTGAAGTGGTTAAATACCGGGTGATACTAATACTTAAATTTTTGAGTTAATTTTTCTTTTTTTTATAAAATACTGAAGGAATATCCAGTAAATATTTTCTATTGATTTGTAGGACTTCCCTAACTGACAGCATACATACAATACATACTAAAAAGGTGGATTACCAGGCCAGTATTTCAGTGATGTAACATTATAAGTTAAGGCTTCTGGGGGATAACATTTCTTGAGAGAGGTCCTAGTGAGATCTGACACTGGAATTTGAACCAAGCTCACTTGCTCTATCAGAGCTGTTCTAAACCTTAAACGAAGATATCAGTGGATTTTGTTTTGGTTATTGGCTCTCTAGCTGTAAGGTAAAACAGAGTTCAGTTCCTTAACAGCCCTTCTTTTTCCAAATTATATAATTAGTTGTGGGGAATGCCAGTTTCAAAGGGACTTGTATACAAAAGACTATACATTCCTCTTTAAAACATTTTCTTTAGTATGCTTTAATTAGGTAAACATGAAATATCTTATTAAAGTGTCTTGAAAAATTATTCATACCACTTGCAATTTTCCACATTTTGTCATGTTACAACCAAAACCGTAAAAGTATTTTATTAGGATGTTTTGTGATAGACCAACACAAAGTGGCACATAATTGTGAATTGGAAGGAAAATAATTGGGTTTCAATTTTTTTTTTATACAAATATGAAAATTGTGGTGTGCATTTATATTCGGCCCCCTCTGATACCCCTAACTAAAATCTAGTGGAACCAATTGCCTTCAGAAGTCATCTAATTACTAGAGTCCACCTGTGTGTAATTTAATTTCAGTATAAATACAGATGTTCTGTGAAGCCCTGAGGGGTTTCTTAGAGAACCTTAGTGCACAAACGACATCATGAAGGCCAAGGAACACACCAGATAGGTCAGGTATAAAGTTGTGGAGAAGTTAACCCCTTAAGGACTGCCGCATGTACATTTACGTCGGCAGAATGGCACAGACAGGCACATCAACGTATATATACATTGCTGCCTTGACGTGGGTCGGGGGTCCGATCGGGACCCCCCCGGTACATGCGGCGGTCCGGTTTGCTGTGTGAGCGATCCGGGATGAGGCGGCGGCTGTTTGTTTTTGTTCAACCGCCGCTGAGGAGAGATCACATCACACAGTAAGTCTGCACAACACTACACTGACACCAGTACACGCAGCACACTTAACCCCTTGCGATCACCCCCCCTCCCCCCTTTCACAGTGTCACTGAATGCAGTAATCATATATGTATGATTACTGTATTTAGTGTCCGTGTGACAGTCAGTTAGTGTTAGGTTCAGGGTAGCCCCTGTACCCCCCCTAATAAAGTTTCAACCCCTTGATCACACCGCCCTAGTTAACCCTTTCACTCCCTATTGCCAGCGTCACTAAGCGATAATTTTTCTGATCGCTGTATTAGTGTCGCTGTTCCCGCTAGGTAGCTATTTTTTTATTGCGATTTTTTTTTTTTTACTAAAGACATGTGGCTAAATACATTTTGGCCTAAATGTTTGACTAAAATTACGTTTATTTGATTTTTCTTATAACAAAAAGTAAAAAATATTGTTTTTTCTTCAAAAATGTCGCTCTATTTTTGTATATAGCGCAAAAAATAAAAATCGCAGAGGCAATCAAATACCACCAAAAGAAAGCTCTATTTGTGGGAAGAAAAGGACGCAAATTTTGTTTGGGAGCCACGTCGCACGACCGCGCAATTGTCAGTTAAAGCGACGCAGTGCGAAACGCAAAAAGGGGCATGGTCCTTTACCTGCATTTTGGTCCAGGTCTTAAGTGGTTAAAAGCAAGACTAGGTTATAAAAATTGACACAGCTTAGAGGGGAGTAAAAGGGGGGTACAAATTTTGTCATTAGGCCTTATACACAGTAGTGTCAAAAACTGAACTTTCAGTCCTGCAAAGCAAATGCTGAATCATGTATCTGAGTGCAGATATTCTATGTACATTTTGTCCACTCGATATATGGAACTACTAAATGCTTAGCTCTGATGAACACCTTTCTTTCTTTTTTTTTCTTTTTTTTCACTCGTCTGAACTGATCTTCTGAGAAAAACACTGCCAGAAGACAAGAGTCTAGATATGCAATAGAGCATGCTGAAAAGCAGCACCCTGGAGATCTTCCAGCAGCTCGCCAGGCAGTGTGCTGTCATTTTTTTTTGTTTTGCTTTTTTTTTTTTTTTTTAAACCTCTTCTCATTTTGTCTTTTTTCTGGCACACTTATGAATGTCTATTCACTTCAAGGGAAAGCGCTTTTCCAGGATGTTGGTGGCTTTTCCTTTTAAGCAAATATCTTGACTGCGTAAATAACAAAGTGCAGGAGAGCAGAGATTTAAAGAAATTAAAAAAAAATGCATCTGACACATTAAAACACTTAGCTGTACACAATGTATTTGGTATATAACTCCTACTAGGATGCTCAGTCTTAATGTCACTCTTTAATTTTCTTTGTTCTGGAAAATATCACCTTGGAAACATTTAAGTACATTAAAATGTTTTAAAAGGTTCAATCACATACCCCCCTTTTACTCCCCTCTAAGCTGTGTATATTAAGTCACCTGAGTCTCTCTTGGAGAGCTTTGTACTTAATACCCACTGATATTTACTATGCTGTTTACAAAAGAATAGCAATGGCAGAGATGGGTTCATAGAAAATTCAGAAAGGTAAAATAACCTGTAGTGATCTACCATGGGTGGCATAATACTTTCCAGGTTGACTACCAAAGCAGTCGGGCCTACCCTGCTTTTTCTGACTATATTTATATAGACATTTGATAGGGAAAATGCTGACCTTTTTTACTGCACCTTTTTCTTGTTTTGGTATTTAGTGTGTTACTGACTTGCTTCAATAAGCTGGCCAACTTGAACTCATTTCTTCAATAAAACTCCCCAATGTGGGCTTCAATAGTGCTGAACACTACAGCTGCTGTACAGAAAAACCCAGGACTGATGTGATTAGTCCAGTAAACAAGTCCCCAATACTGGTGTCGTTATTGAAAAAAATATTTTTTGCATCAAATTTATTTCACCGCCATGCTAATGTGTTCTTATAATGTTGGCTTTTAACTGGTAAAATGGGGTACAAAGTCAAGTGCCAAAGAAAGGGAAACTTTGCTAGCAGGTAGGTTCTTCTGCAATAAATATTTTTTTAATACGGAACTATCATTGCATTTCATTATTTTTTGCTCATAAATTATAATATAATAATGCCAGAGACAGGCAGGCCACTAATATAATATAAACTCCAATTATAGTTCTCCGGCAAACAACCTATTCCATCCTACAGCACTAAGCAGTGCCTTGGCAAATGACCCACCCCACAGGACTATTTGCTGTAATTTCCTGCCACGTGAATTTCTACAAAAACAAACTTATCCTCCCCTTGCCTTCGCTAGGTGGGTGAATCCTCATTGAGGGAAACAAACTTGTGTATTATTTGTTTCATTGATAGACACTCAGGGCTAACCTCATCCTATGCTCGGAAAATATTTTCTAGTAATGTGATTCTGTCTTTGTTATGGACATATTTGTATTCCTATAATAAAAACAAGGAGGAATCTGAAATATCTTGCTACAGCATGGTTGTTAATGGATTTAAAGTTAAACCAAGGAGTGCTTAAAAATACAAGTTATGTTTTGTAACTGTTTTTGCCCCAGTACTTTAATTGTATTTTTCTGGGGCTTTGCTCATTCAGCTGCTTTGGATCTGGAGCAAACCTGACTGCCTTGAATGATATCCACATTGTAGGTTATGGTAGTAACCCAAGACTCTTTGGCACACATTGTGATTTTGTTACATGGTACTATTTCAATATACACGCCTTTTGAGAGTTTTTATTATGACTCCTGACTGTGTAGATAACTTGCAATATTATAAAATGATACAAAGATTCACACCCTAAAATTCCACAGCTTGCTCTCTGCCCTGGGAAGACAAGTTTTACAATTCTCTCACAAGGGACATTGTAGCATTACTCTGATGTGAATGGTACAGCCAACTGTGCATGAATATTGCATTGCACTGTGTGAAGAGCTGGGTAAGGCAGAAAACAGAACGTAGAACAACCATCGGCAACCTGTTTGGTTTTGTAGATGTGATGTGTGCTCCCAGTCTAAAATGAGCAGAAATATGAAGTTTGCCATTTATAATATTCATATCATGTTCAGTGTTCTCTGTAATTAGGCATTTAAAGTATATTAAAGAACACTGCACTGGCCTCACATGGGACTTATGTCTTAAAGTAGTAGAGTTCCCACTTGGCAATCCATTGCTTTCAGTGGCTTTCCAGAATAGATCTAAATGATGTGAGGAAACGGTAATCCTGCCCAGAGAAAGGGAGGTTTTATGTACACCATGGGTGCCCAACCTTTTGAAGCGCGAGGGCCATTTAACCAACTTGGTAACTGGTCGAGGGCCACAATCAGTGGTTTGAAAGCAGCCCAGTAACCACTGCAGAACAGATATGCCCATATATACACTGATTTTAGTAATAAACTGACCTTTAATGACAGTATTCTATTCCATCCCAGAGCAAAAGATCGCGGGCCACATCAAAGGGCTCCGTGGGCCACTGGTTGGGCACCCCTGATGTACACTATGGTATGGTTGCTCAAAAAAAATGTCCATGTTCTCCTATCCGCCCACCTTCCTTAATTCCCAGTATGCTAGGTTGGTCTACAACAGCCTTTCTCAACCTTTTTTATCACAGAGGAACCCTTGAAATAACTTTCCTGTCTCAGGGAACCCCTGCTAATAATGATTATATCTACAACTCATGATACATTAGTGTGATGGTCGGTGGAAAGAATGCTCCTTAGACTTGTGGTCATTGGGAAGAATTACCTCCTTAGTGATAGCTAAAAAGACCACTGAGGTGAGAGGTAACTCATCTGAGAGCCAGAACCTGCTCATTGAACAGGGAACCCCTAGCAACCTCTGGAGGAACCCTAGTTAAAGGGGTTGCCAACCTACCGTTTTTCTCACCTTAATGCATCATATGCATTAAGGTGAAAAAACATCTATAAGGCGGCGTACACACGATCGGATATATCCGATGAAAACGGTCCGCGGACCATTTCCATCGGATATGTCCGATCGGGAGTTTGATCCGATGGCGTGTACACACCATCGGATCAAATTCCCCGCCGCCGGACGGCGCGGTGACGTAGTGGTGACGCGGCGGTGACGTTGACGCCGCCGCGTCACCGCACCAGGAAGTAAAACACTTCCGCGCATGCGCCGAATCCATTCGGCAGCGGCGCGGCGGCGGTGAGGGCCGACATGTCTGCTGGTAAGTGTACTAACCAGCAGACATGTCGGGCGGACAGATTCCCACCGGATAGATTTCAAAGCATGCTTTGAAATCTTTCGGGTGGAAAAATCTGTCCGCTAGCCCATACACACGAGCGGAGATGTCTGCTGAAACGGTCCATCGGACCGTTTTCAGCGGACATATCCCCTCGTGTGTACGCGGCCTCACAGGCCCCCCTCCGAGCCCCCGTTTTACTTACCTGAGGCCCGAATCTCCGTTCCCAGAAGGGCATTAGCTCTTGTGGGGAGGAGCCGAGGCAGCCGCCGAGGGATCCCAGAAGACGAGGGTTGGAGCCACTCTGTGCAAAATGAACTGCACAGTATGTAATGGTATGTTTATTGTTTTAAAAAAATTTTTTAATCTTTACAACCCCTCTAAGAAACCCTGGTCTAGAAGAATCACAGTGGCCTAAAACAAGTCGTCAGTTGGGAATTAGGCCCCTTTCACATTGAGGCGTTTTTAATGCGGTACAGCGCTAAAAGTAGCGCTGCTATACCGCATGAAAAAAACCTGCCCTGTAGTGTTCAATGTGAAAGCCCGAAGGCGCTAGCAGGACCGCTCCAAAAGTCCTGCTAGCCGCATCTTTACTGCGGTATAGGAGCGGTGTGTTCTCCGCTCCTATACCGCGCCTTCCCATTGAAATCAATGGGAAACCGACTCTGTAGAGGCGCATTGCGGGCGGTATTAACCCTTTTTCGGCCGCTAGCGGGGGTTAAAACCGCACTGCTAGCGGCCGAATACTGCGGTAAATACGACGGTATAGCAGCACTAAATTTTTTTAGCGCTGCTATACCGCCACCACGGCTCTATCCCCAATGTGAAAGCAGCCTTACTGTCTGATGGGCTAACAAGATAATAACACTCTAGCAAAGGAGACATTCATTGCCAATGGCACTGTAAATCATATCGTCACAAGAATGCGATTTCCTGATCCTGCCAATTTCAAACATGTTTGTTGGGTCTGGGATCAACAGGCAATTATTTTGGCCAATTCTCATGTAAATGGTTGATCAGCTGATTGCAATTGTTTTACCATTAGACCAGGGCTCAAAATTTCAAGCCCTGAGCTACTAGCCAGGCCTCAAATGTTACTCGCCACCAGTTGCCCCACCTAATTCATACACTGCCCTGCACCTAATTGCACCCGTAAACACGCCCTCGTAGATTATCTCATAGAATGACACTGTTAAATGTTTTATGCAGAATCAAGTTACACAATTAAATATTACCAACAACAACTTTAACAAAATAGGACAGGGCACTGGGGGCAGACCAGAGAGACAGGGCACTGGGGGCAGACCAGAGAGACAGGGCACTGGGGGCAGACCAGAGAGACAGGGCACTGGGGGAAGACCAGAGGGACAGGGCACTAGAACTGGGTCTCCTCCCCATTCTCTTGCTGTCTCCTCTGCAACTCCCATCCATCCTCTCTCTCTCTCACACCTTTCCTCTTCGGCCGCCAATCTCATCGGGACTCAAAGTGTAGGCACAGATTGGAGGGAGGTTGGTCATGCAGCCCTGTCATCACTCGCCCCCAGCTTAAATCCACTCGCCAAATGCTAGTAGGCGAGTGGAAATTTTGAGGGCTGCATTAGACTATGGTTGGAAGAGTCTATGTAAAAAGGATTGTCCCACAGCCGTTTACTATCTGATATTTAGCCAGCCATACCATTTTTTTTTAGGTAGCTCCCACCATTGTTTCATTCACTTGTTTGTTGTGTTTATAATTTTTCTATATAGCCTTTCTTTTTAATAATGTCTTAAGCCTGGTTTAAGTTTTCTTTTTTTTTGTGGGCAACCCAGCAGGCTCAGGAGGAGCTTGTTGTACTAACTATCTAACTATGCAATGTTAAAACGGTTGTCTCCTTGCTGAGCTATTGTGTTCTGATTGGAGGACTTCGCCCCAAGCCCCCCCCCCCCCCCCGCCAGAAGGCACTGGTCAGTGTTCACAGCCATTGACTGCTGGTGCTTATCAGATGTCTTCCAGCATGCCCGTTCTGATGTACACATGGGCTGAATGTCAGGCTGTATTGACCCATGCATACCAGGTTTAAAGTTTTACTAAACCTGCAACAGTACAATTAGTCTGTATATTCGTTAAAGCATGCTGGTTATACTCACTGTGGAACCTACAGTAGGTGACTGGGATATTGTGTCAATCTCGCTCCCTTTCTCGGCGAGATTGACCACCTACGAGCCCCATCGCGGGAGACAGCGCCGAGCTGGCTTGCCGCGATGGAGACAAAGCCGTCATAGAAGCGACGGGAATCCGACGCGGATTCCCGCCAATTCTACACGTGGGCGGAGTTTGTTATGAATCCTGAACGAGAAATCCCCGCCGGATTTTTAAAGAAAAATACGGCATGGGTTCCCCCCTCAGGAGCATAACGGGCCCTTAGGTCGGTTATGGGTTGTAAGGAGACCCCCTACGCCGAAAAAACGGCGTGGGGGTCCCCCCACAATCCATAACAGACCCGTATCCAAAGCACGCCGGCCGGCCGGTCAGGAAGGGAGTGGGGGCGAGCGAGCGCCCCCCCCCTCCTGAGCCGTACCGGGCAGCATGCCCTCAACATGGGGGGGTCAGGTGCTCTGGGGCAGGGGGCGCACTGCGGCCCCCCACCCCAGAGCACCCTGTCCCCATGTTGATGAGGACAGGGCCCCTTCCCGACAACCCTGGCCGTTGGTTGTCGGGGTATGCGGGCAGGAGGCTTATCGGAATCTGGAAGCCCCCTTTAATAAGGGGGCCCCCAGATACCGGCCCCCCACCCTAAGTGAATGAGTATGGGGTACATTGTACCCCTACCCATTCACCTGCAAATACAAAGTGTAAACACAAATAAAACACACAGGGTATTGAAATATTTTATTAGTTGGCCGCCGGGGGGGGGGGGTGTATGATCGCTTTTATAAAAGCGCCCCCCTCCGGCGGGCTTCTGTGGGGGGTGGGTGCCGCCGTCTGGTTCTCTTCCGCCGCCGGGGGGCGCTTTGATAAAAGCGCCCACCACCCGGCGGGCTTCTTTCGACGTCTTCGGCGGCGGGGGGGTCTTCTCCCGCTCTCCTGGGGTCTTCTCCCACTCTCCTGGGGTCTTCTCCCACTCTCCGGGGGTCTTCTCCGCTCTCCGGGGGTCTTCTCCGCTCTCCAGGGGTCTTCTCCCGCTCTCCGGGGGTCTTCTCCGCTCTCCGGGGGTCTTCTTCTTCTTCAGGACTCGCCGCCGCTATCTTCGTGTGTTAGCTCAATTACTAGCGGCGGCGGCCCCCTCTTCTGCGACGTCGGCGTCTTCTTCTTCTTCTGCTGTCCAGATGTTGACGCGACGCATCCTTCCGCTGTTATGCCGGGCGCGCGGCTCGCAGCGAAATATATAGGCCTGTCTTGTGACGTCGCAGTCCCATCATGCTCCGGTAGGTACCACGTGCTACCTACCCACGTGATACCTACCGGAGCATGATGGGACTGCGACGTCACAAGACAGGCCTATATATTTCGCTGCGAGCCGCGCGCCCGGCATAACAGCGGAAGGATGCGTCGCGTCAACATCTGGACAGCAGAAGAAGAAGAAGAAGAAGAAGACGCCGACGTCGCAGAAGAGGGGGCCGCCGCCGCTAGTAATTGAGCTAACACACGAAGATAGCGGCGGCGAGTCCTGAAGAAGAAGAAGACCCCCCGGAGAGCGGAGAAGACCCCCGGAGAGCGGGAGAAGACCCCCGGAGAGCGGGAGAAGACCCCCCCGCCGCCGAAGACGTCGAAAGAAGCCCGCCGGGTGGTGGGCGCTTTTATCAAAGCGCCCCCCGGCGGCGGAAGAGAACCAGACGGCGGCACCCACCCCCCACAGAAGCCCGCCGGAGGGGGGCGCTTTTATAAAAGCGATCATACACACCCCCCCCCGGCGGCCAACTGATAAAATATTTCAATACCCTGTGTGTTTTATTTGTGTTTACACTTTGTATTTGCAGGTGAATGGGTAGGGGTACAATGTACCCCATACTCATTCACTTAGGGTGGGGGGCCGGTATCTGGGGGCCCCCTTATTAAAGGGGGCTTCCAGATTCCGATAAGCCTCCCGCCCGCATACCCCGACAACCAACGGCCAGGGTTGTCGGGAAGGGGCCCTGTCCTCATCAACATGGGGACAGGGTGCTCTGGGGTGGGGGGCCGCAGTGCGCCCCCTGCCCCAGAGCACCTGACCCCCCCATGTTGAGGGCATGCTGCCCGGTACGGCTCAGGAGGGGGGGGGGGGCGCTCGCTCGCCCCCACTCCCTTCCTGACCGGCCGGCCGGCGTGCTTTGGATACGGGTCTGTTATGGATTGTGGGGGGACCCCCACGCCGTTTTTTCGGCGTAGGGGGTCTCCTTACAACCCATAACCGACCTAAGGGCCCGTTATGCTCCTGAGGGGGGAACCCATGCCGGATTTTTCTTTAAAAATCCGGCGGGGATTTCTCGTTCAGGATTCATAACAAACTCCGCCCACGTGTAGAATTGGCGGGAATCCGCGTCGGATCCCCGTCGCTTCTATGACGCGCTCGCTGGAATGTGCTTTTACTATTCCAGCGAGTGCGAGATATCGGCAGCCTATCGGCAGCGTGCTGAAAACACATTCTCGGCGGCAGGCACTGTAAGGGGTAATCCTCCACATTGTGTAAAAAGGCTGCTTGATCCTGTCTTCTCTGATCCTCCCCTTTTTTCACTGTCCCCAATCCATCTCCGGATACAGGGCCAATCATCACTGTCCAGACAGAGGGTCAGGAGTCATGCAGCCTCATAGGACAGTCAGAAAAGAATAACTAGTCCTACAAGCTGTAACCAGACACTGATGGAAGTCACGAGACTACTATATAAAGTAAAACCTTGGATTACAAGCGTAATTCATTCCAGAAACATGCTTGTAATCCAAAGCACTTGTATATCAAAGCAGATTTCCCCTTAAAGCGGAGTTCCACCCAAAAATTGAATTTCTGCTTTAAGTGTTGGTGACCCCCTGATATGCCACATTTGGCATGACATTTTTTGGGGGGGAGCGGAAACCCTCTTTTTCTCCCGAGGACCAGGGGTGCCAGAAGGAAGTTCACCTCTCCCCCCTCCCTCTCAGCAATCATCTGGGACACGTCACAGGTCCCAGACGATTGCACGGCCAGTCAAAGTGCCCAGCGCATCTTACGCATGCACAGTGCGTGCCCAGCAGTGAAGTCACAGCCAGACACCCACAGTGACAATTCTGGCGCCTCCAGAGGGGGAGAGGAGAAGGGGCTTCGTTCCCCACGCATCAATGGACTCTGAGAGAGGTAAGTGTCCGATTTTATTAAAAGTCAGCCGCTGCAGTATTTGTAGCTGCTGGCTTTTAGTTTTACATTTTTGTTTTTGTCGGAAACCCGCTTTAAGAAATAATGGAATTTCAAATGATTCATTCCACAACCATTTATTCATAGGTCCTTCAGTTTATAGACCATATAAAATGATTAAAGCAATGTGATAGGTTGTGTAAAAATGAAAAGTCCATCCACAAATGGAAGCCTCCACAAGGGGTTTCGAAGCAAAATCCAGCAGGAGCTACAGAGTATAAAAGAAATCGGAGGCACCTCTAAGTGTAGCAAAATGTTGCTAAATGTACCTTCATTAAATGTAACCATATTGCTACACTTTGAGGCGCCTCTCTTCTCTTTTATACTCTGTTGTGACATGACGCTACTTGTATATCAAGACATCGCTTGTATATCAAGTCAACATTTCTTAAACATTTTTGCCCGTCTTGCAAAACGCTCTCAAACCAAGTTATTCTCAAACCAAGGTTTTTCTGTACTGCTGATGAGAAAAGGTATTTAGCAGTTTATATTTACTAAAATAATTACATTTCTGTGTACTGTGGGATACTAGGTATTGTGACTACATGATCCTGGGTTCAATAACACTTTATGGCCGCGTACACACCACTAAATAAATCCGATCAAATCGGTCTGACAGACCGTTTTGATCAGATTTGTCTGCTGGGATATATTGGTTTGATCGTGTACACACGATCAAAACAAAATCCCCGCCGGCAGACAGTGCGGTGACGTTGACGCCGCCACGTCACCGAACCAGGAAGTAAAATACTTCCACGCATGCGTCGAATCCATTCGACGCATGTGAGGACAGATATGTCCGCTGGTTAGTGTACTAACCAGCGGACATGTCGGACGGATGGGTTCCCAGCAGACAGATTTTAAAGCATGCTTTAAAATTTGTCTGCTGGAAAAACCTGTCTGCTCTCCCGTACACACGATCGGATTTGTCTGCTGAAACGGTCCGTCGGACCGTTTTCAGCAGATAAATTTGATCGTGTGTACGCGGCCTAGGACTGAGTTCACGTCTATCCATGTCGGCTTTTGTTGAATTTTGGTGCATTTTTTCATGTCTGCTGTAGTGCGTTTAGAATTGTCTCTATTTATTTAGGCTTTATAGAACAAAATTAGATGCAATGTATTTTTTATGACGCCTGTTTTGTTTTATGCATTCCAAAATGCACATAATGCAAAGGTGTGAACCAGGCCTTAAAGCTTCATTATAGATATTTGTGGTCTTTGCTATTGAATCAATAATTAAACTTGAGAAAATCTTGGACCTCAGCTGGTATGTAAAGTATGTCTATCTGCATTTAAATTGGTGGCTCCAAGACAATCAGATTATATAGCAGTTACTTTGGTGAGAATATAACTGGAGCGAAATGGAAACTTCATTTTAAGTCTAATATTAGACCCTGCTTTGGAAAATTCCTTTTAAATGATCACAAGCTGAGAATAGCTAAAGAATTTCAACTTTCAGCAAAGAGCATTCACCAGGAATTTTTAACCACTTACGACAGACCATGGGAAAATGATATGTATTGTGCTGCTTTATTGTTTATATCAGCTGGAAAGCAAGCTCTTCATTCTTGCATTTATTTTATGCTCGCACTAAATTAGCCTGGCAAAGTATTATTTTTGTCTGGTTTGTGGACAAATTTATTTATTTCTGTCCTCCGCTCGACAAAAAAAACAATATTTTCTGCTATTTTGGTTCCATGCCATACATGGCACGAGTTTTCAGATGGGACACCGAGCTTTCAGTTCTTGGCATGGTGCTGCAAAGATCCGTAAGCTTGATGGGATCTTTCCTGTAATGCTGTGATGGTGTTCAAAGTTCTTAAATTGTTCTGATAAATTTAGCAAGCTTTGCAACTTTACCGCTTGCTGGTAATTACCTAGGATTAGACTGCACTTCTGAGCAGCAGAAAGTCTCAGGTAACCAAGGAGATATTGGAATGAGGCATACATGCCTCCCTTTATCCCAAACCACTTCTGAATTTGTATAAAAAAAAAAAGAAAAAAATGAGCTTGGTCAGTAAAACTAGATATATCCATAATAATTCACCCCTTTATTTGTATTTAATATCACAATTCTTACTATCAAGCAGTGCAATTACACAGGCACCACACTAGAATCTACTTAAAGGTTGTACAAATGAAACACCTGCCCCCCTCTTCCAAAAAAAAAAAACAATTTAAAAAGTTAACTGGGTTATACTTGCCACCTAGATTAAATGTCCCTGAATTTTGGAGATGGTCTGGAATAGTTCAGGATTTAATCCTAAAAAAGTGTGTCCTTTAAGGAGAGGTACAGCCAAACGAGCTTTGGCTGTACTATGTGTGTGTGGATCACAGGAGTGCAGTTTGTTTTGCACTGCTGTGACCTGTTTTTAGCCAACAGTGGGCTTAAGCAAGTGGAACAGAGAAGAGAGGCGGTGATTGACACTCACCAGCTTTCTGCTCACGGAGCACTGAGAACTGAGTGATCAGCAGTCTTTGATAGTTCGGTTCTCACCAAAAAAACACCAAAAAGCAGTGCTCATGGCTCTCAGAAAATTCACTAAGTACCAAAAGTTGAACTTAAACTTAAAGTCCATTTATTGGTGGATCCAGTCCAAACATAAAATATTTAGTATATATGGTCCATGTAAAGGCCTGAGGTACATATGGGATAAATACAATGTACAGTCAGCAAACAACTACCATTGAGCACAAAGGGTTAGGGTTCCCATGATTCAGAGAGCAGTTTTTCAGATGGAAGAAGAACAAACAGTACCTTGGGGCTGACTGTGTGTGAGAACAGTGGTGGAAAGGTGGATAATCGGATCCTCAAACAGAACCGTGCTCCCTGGATCACTCACACAGCTGATGGCTCACCGTGGAGAAGGATGGGGAGATCCTCAAGCGCAAACGGCGCTGACCGGGGTCATAGCACAATTGGGTCCGGGTCGTGTGTACGAGGCTTTAGTCTGTTGCTTTTCAAACAAACAAGCTCTCCATCGAACAGTATCAGTTAGAGATGAGACAAACCATTTAAACCATTTAGCAGGGGTGCTTACAATGATCAGCTTTTATTTATTCAATGTAAAACCTTTATCACAAAAGAAAAAAAATATTTGCTGTAACTGCATGTAAAGCGTGAGCTGGAGTTTGTCTTCAATTTGTTAGTGTATGTGGATCTGCTAGTACATATAATGGCCCCCTCCCCCTGACTGACTATGCTGCTGTCTAAAAGTGCCCCCTCATCCAGAGTGGGGGCACGCTAATACAGGAGGTGTTTTTAATGGCAAGATCAGGTGAAAACAGAGGGGAAAAAGCCTAATGCCGCGTACACACGGTCGTTTTTTGCGATGAAAAAAAACAACATTTTTTGTGAAGTAAAAAACGACGTTTTTGAAACGTCACTTTCAAAGACGATGTTGCATACACACCATTGTTTTTTTCACAAAAAACGAGGTTACGTTCACCACACTTTTCCATTGAAGCTCGCTTCATAACTAGCTTCTGGGCATGCGCGGGTTGAACAACGTCGTTTTAAACGACGTTTTTGCTACACACGGTGACTTTTTGTGAAACAAAAAACGACGTTTTGAAAAACGACACAAAAAATTCAAGCATGTTGGAATTTTTTTTTGGTCGTTTTTTTTAAGACAAAAAACAACGTTTTGCCCACACACGATCAATTTAAATGACGTTTTAAAAAACAAAGTTTTTTTTTCATCGCAAAAAACGACCGTGTGTACGCGGCATTAGAAATGAAAACTGATGCAGCCACTGATGCGGTCTTTTAACCAGTAAGCTGTAGTCTATTATATTTTAGAATTTTTGATTTATTACTACTTTAAAGCTTAAGTTAACCAAAAACACAAAGAAAAACCATGACAAGGTGTTTGACCCAGCGTGTCTCATGGTATCTTTTCTATTTTCCTGCAGGTAAATCTCACTTGGCGATTGTACAGAGGGTGAACAATGAAGGAGAAGGAGACCCGTTTTATGAGGTGCTTGGAATAGTTACCCTGGAAGATGTTATTGAAGAAATTATCAAATCTGAAATCCTAGATGAGACTGATTTATACAGTGAGTCGAATTGTGTTGAAGCTACATTTTTTTTTTTAGTGTAGGAATTTCTATTCATTTTGTTTGTGTAACCAGCAAGTGGTGCCCTGTGCTTTGCACTATATCAGACCCAATAGTTTTAGGGCCAGATTCACAAAGAAGTTACGTCGGCGTATCTCGAGATACGCCGCGTAACTTCTAGGATGCGCCGGCGTATCTTTTTTTCTGTAAAAAGCAATGAATTATAATTTCCTGCTTGCAAGACTGGCTCACTGATTTTCCCAGAAGTTTGCACTAAGATAAAAGCCAGATTTTGTCATATACTGTGATCATTTTTATTTTTGATAAGATACTCCCAAAAGAGAATCATGTCTAAAGGGATGCAGACCCTGCCACTTTCTAGAGTCTTGCAGGTGCAGCAGCTGCTTAATAATTATGAACCATTCTATCAAGGATTAGAAATAGACCAGTACTATGTGATTGCAAAGAGGAATCCAAAACAGATATAGGTAAAAATGGTGATTTATTTAAGAAGAGGGGGTAACACCCCACCACCTTCAACAAGCTCAGTGCAAACAATCAAAGATCAACAGTGACAAAAACAACACTAAAGACGATATGCACAGTAAAGGGGAATACCAGAATCATAAACAGGCCAGGCCGAGGTCATACACGTGGGATCAGAAAATGGCTGCGGACGGGGAATAAGCAGGAAGGGAAAGTCCAGGAGAGGGATCAGGTCAGGTCGTATCAGATCAGGTCAGAAGTCCAGGAAGGAGACAACAGGCTCAGGGTCCAGATATCAGGCTCAGGATCGGGTTAGTAGACAGATACCAGGGCAAGGTATGATTACACATGCCGGGTATATATAGGAGGTGTGCTGATTACGTTCAGGTCACACCTGAACGCAGCAAGGCCAAACGCTCCACACTGCCAGGGTCCATCCGCTGGTGGAGGCCAGTACTGCATCCCAAAGGTGATATACCAGCAGGGGGAAGTTCTCCTGACAGCTCCAAACTGCCAGGAGACCCCTGCTGGTGGAACGCAGCACTGCAAGACAGAACATAAATAGCACCAGCGGATGGAACCTTTCCTGACACATTCCCATTAGACTCACTCTGCTGGTTACTGCTGGTGTGCCGGCACCTGCAGATGCTACAGTATGTAGAAGCACTTCAGATCTAGATCAAATCTTTGGACTAGAGCCGCCTTGAATGTGACAGTAAAGTAGCATAAAAAACAAAACAAAAGCAAAGCCGCGCCAATAGGAGGTATATACCAAACACTGTATAAATATTTAGGCAAAAAAATGTGAACCATGCAACATATATCAACAGGTTTAGATAGTACCAACAGTTTATATTGCACATCAATTAAGATATGCTGTGTAACATAAAGGAAAGTCCATTTATTAACACCGCTGTGAATGTGAACCCAATGATGTCCCCTTCATATGTTTGCACATACATAAATATCCATCTCTCACACCACAAGGAAAAAATTGTGTGACTGAAAGTGATCCCTTCACCAACTATGTAATGGCTGCTTACCAGAGGCAAGCTGAGTTAAAGCAGATGGCTACAGCCCAGCCACGGCCCTGGCTACCAGAGGCTCCAGTAGATTCTCACAAGTCTCACGATTCTCAGGAGTCAGTCTAGCAGTCGAATGGTATAGCGCAGCTCACAGTCCGGGCGTGAAAGTAATGGAAAAGTATACCATAGTGTGATAACGTTTTAAATTTATTCATAAAAGCAAGTAAGTACTCACATATAAAAACATGTATATCTGCATGTATAAGCCGGCCGGCAAACGGAGCGATACCTTCCCCCTACGTGGTGACGTCACTGCGTGTCCCCCAGACGCGTTTCGTCATCAACAGACTTTTTCAATTTTCAATAGCATGTCTTGCCAGCTACATTAATAATGCATCCACCATTGGAGGAGACTGCAGCAGGTTGACCTTTAGCCTTTTCAGGGTATACAGTTTTGACAGCCTGTTTTATAAGGGCATTTTACTTTGATCCCTTCAAGTCTTTCTGGATTAACTCCTCCAGTTGTTCAGTGAAGGAAATTAGTGTTCTAACCTTGTGGAGAGTTTACTCCACTTCACCCCAGGTAATTGCATCCTTAACTGCCCTTGCAGAAAAAGGGTCTCTATTGGGCAAGCTTCAAAGCTTGTGGCCCCTTTAATGCTTTCTTCCCATGGCAAACTTTCCAATTTGGACACCACCTACTGGCTCTGGTTGGAAGTGCTAGGCAATTCATGCACTGTAGCTTGTCAAGCAATAACTTTCCACCACGAATGCAGCAACCATTAGGGCTGGTAACCTGTGGTGTTTGTAAGCGGGGAGCAAACATAATCAGGTGAGATGATGACATTGATCAATTGCCTGTATGACTGCTCTTGGTGACTGTTCTGGCCATTAGAAGACTCTCTTCATCTTGAGATGCTTGCAGGACTGTATAGTGCTAGCTTTGCAGGCAATGAATTTCCACCACAAATGCGGCAACTATAAGGGCTGGTAATTTGTGACGTTTGTAAACAGAGAGCAGTGATAATGAGGGGCGAGTTGATGAGCTTAATCAACATTGCCTGGATGTCTGTTCTTAGATGGTAACTTGTCTTGACCGTCAGAAGGCTCCCTCCATCTTGTGGTCCTTACAGGAATATAGATATTGGCTCTCTTTTTCTCAATCTTTACTACTTACCTAATCCCTATGCCTTAAAGCAATGGGTGGTCTGACTGGACAGCGTTTCCCTAGAAACAGAGCAAAGCAGCAGACTAAAATGAAAACAGCATAACGTTAGGTCTGCACTATTGCGACCTGAAAGTCGCATGATTTGCTGAAAATTTGATGCAACTTGGAGCAATGCATGTGTATTCTTGGGGTCTATGGACACAGATATGAACATTACTCATTGGAAATCATGGGGTATGGCTTGCAATGCTATTTTGCAGTGACAAGTCGCACTAGTGGAAACTGAGCCCAACACAGTGATCCCAGAGCAAGCATTGAGAAGGAGATTGGAAGAGTTCAGGTGCATGCCATAAAGAGCACAATGATCCTAGAGCAACACAGAGAAGGACATAAGAAAAACCCAGGTAAATGCCATAAAAGGTGAAAACATACCTGTAACAATGACCACATAAGTATCCAGCATGCATGAGTAGACATCGCCACCATTTGTTGCCAAAATGCAGTGAAACCATTTAGAACTCAGATTTTCCATTAGTGATGATTATCAGTGCCTGAGAATGATCAGATCACCATGCTGGAAAGCTCTAGCCAGGAAACAGAGGCTGCATCACTTCCTGCCTCTCAAGCTCAGGTGTACTTGCACTGCTGTAGCCATCCTGGTAATGGCAAACGCCGATAACACAGAGAAAGGAAGTAAAAGCATATGGAAAGCAAAAGGAAACGCTGTCACTTACATCAAAGCTTGTTTAAAGCTTACTTTGAGAAGCCTGCACTACCAGAATAAGGCTCCAACCATGTAGCTCATTTAGAGGCTGTACAGGAAGGACTTCCACCCAGGAGAGGCTTAACCTGGCTGGGGCGACAAACGGTAAGGGATACCTCGTGATTCCAGTCCTGATCAGGTGAGGGAAAAAAAGGAGAATACATGGGTTGGGTGCCCTCTCTGGGTTTAATAGCTATGCGTTCCTATCAGCTTGTGGAGGCGGAGCCACAACCCCAAAGGTGTATGCTGCCATGAAGACTATTAACTATTAACGCCAAGGGTTCACTTGCTTTTTCCTCTGGCACTGTACATGCTTAATACATTGGTTCCATAAAGACATAAGAAATTTGAATTGTTTGTGTGTTGTCAGCTTAAGCAGATCTTAAAGGGATTGTAAAGTTATGTTTAAAAAATAAATAAAAACAAACCTGTTATACTTACCTGCCCTGTTGCAGTGGTTTTTGCACAGGGCAGCCTGGATCCTCCTCTTTTGTGCTCCTGGCCCCTCCCTCCTGTCGAGTACCCCCACAGCAAGTAAGAATATTTTGCCAGTACTGCTGTGGAACATCCAGGTGCTCTTGTGCAAACTGTAACCGTGCAACAATGTTTTTTTTGGACAGCAGTGGCTTTCTCTGTGGTATCCTCCCATGAAATCCATTCTTGTTTAGTGTTTTACGTATCGTAGATTCGCTAACAGGGATGTTCGCATATGTCAGAGACTTTTGTAAGTCTTTAGCTGACACTCTTCTTCACCTCATTGAGCAGTCTGCGCTGTGCTCTTGCAGTCATCTTTACAGAACGGCCCCATTCCTAGGGAGAGTAGCAGCAGTGCTGAATTTTTTCCATTTATAGACAATATGTTTTACTGTGGACTTATGAACAGCAAGGCTTTTGGAGATACTTGTATTATCCTTTCCAGTCAACAATTCCTAATCGTAAGTCTTCTGAGAGCTCTTTTGTGTGAGGCATCATTCACATCAGGCAATGCTTCTTGTACAAACCTAACCCAGAACTGGTGTGTTTTTTATAGGGCAGGGCAGCTGTAACCAACACCTCCAATCTCATCTCATTGATTGGACTCCAGGTGCCTGACACCTCATTCCAATTAGCTCTTGGAGATGTCATTAGTCTAGGGGTTCACATACTTTTTCCACGTGCACTGTAAATATTTACATGGTGTGTTCAATAAAAACACGGTAACATTTAATTCTTTGTGTGTTAGTTTAACCACTTAAAGCGGATCTCCACCCTAAAGTGAAGTTCTGCTGATCGGAACCCTCCCCCCTCCGGTGTCACATTTGACATCTTTCAGGGGGAGGGGGGTGCAGATACCTGTCTTAAGACAGGTATTTGCACCCACTTCCGGCCCGCAGTCTCGGGCAAAAGACGGGTTTTTCCCGTTGTGTGCTGGGAACTCTCGGCTCCCAGCACACAGCGGGAGCCAATCGGCGGGCGCAGCGCGACTCGCGCATGCGCCGTAGGGAACCGGGCAGTGAAGCCGGAGCGCTTCACTTCCTGGTTCCCTCACCGTGGATGGAGGGGGAAGCAGCAGAGAGACGCCGCTGCACTCCAGGACAGGTAAGTGTCCTAATATTAAAAGTCAGCAGCTGCAGTATTTGTAGCTGCTGGCTTTTAATATTTTTTTTAAGGGGCCATCCACTTTAAGACCCGGACCTTTAGGCAGCTAAAGGACCTGGCCAGTTTTTGCGTTTCAGCACTGCGTCGCTTTAACTGACAATTGCGCGGTCGTGCGACGTGGCTACCAAACAAAATTGGCGTCCTTTTTTTTCCCACAAATAGAGCTTTCTTTTGGTGGTATTTGATCACCTCTGCGGTTTTTATTTTTTGCGCTATAAACAAAAATAGAGAGACAATTTAGAAAAAAATGCAATATTTTTTACTTTTTTCTATAATAAATATCCCCCAAAAATATATATATATTTAATGAAAAAAAATTCCTCAGTTTAGGCCGATACGTATTCTTCTACCTTTTTTTGGTAAAAAATTGCAATAAGCGTTTATCGATTGGTTTGCGCAAAATTTATAGCGTTTACAAAATAGGGGATAGTTTTATTGCATGTTTATTAATTATTATTTTTTTACTACTAATGGCGACGATTAACAATGTTTTTCGTGACTGCGAAATTATGGCGGACACCGGACAATTTTGACACATTTTTGGGACCATTGTCATTTTCACACCAAAAAATGCATTAAAAATGCATTGTTTACTGTGAAAATGAAAATTGCAGTTTGGGAGTTAACCACAAGGGGACGCTCAAGGGGTTAAGTGTGACCTCATCTCTATTTCTAACTGTAGGGGGGTGTGGCTGTAGGTGTGACGTCATTGATTGTGTTTCCCTATAAAAGGAACACACGATCAATGACAAAGCCACAGTGAAAAACGGGGAAGCTGCGTTTACACACAGCTCTCCCCGTTCTTCAGCTCCGGGGACCGATCGCGGGACTCCAGCAGGGATCGGGTCCCGCGGCCGCGGTCACGGAGCTTCGGACCGGGTCACGTGCGCGCACTGGAGCCCCCACGGTTGGGCTTAAAGGGCAACGTACAGGTACGTAGATGTGCCCAGTTGTGCCTTTCTGCCGAAGTATATCGGCGTGAAGGGGTCCTTAAGTGGTTAAGCAGACTGTGATTGTCTATTGTTGTGACTTAGATGAAGATCAGATCACATTTTATGACCAATTTGTGCAGAATACCATATCATTCTTTTTCTTGCAACTGTATATGCATGAATCTATCCATTGGTCATAGAAGTGCCGGCTGGAGAGAGAGGGCCTCCTTATTGATGCACCGCCACTACACAGAAGGCTTTTTATCTTAATACATAGAATGCTAAACCTTCTGCCTTTACAAGTCCTTTAAGATTGTGTTTGCATATTGTTGTGACTTAAATTATGATCAGATCATTACTGTACAGCCGGGGCCAAATGTTTTGAGAATGACACAAATTTTCACAAGCTTCAGTGTTTTTAGATATTTATGTCAGATGATACTATGGTACTCTTTTTTCTTCGTTTTTTGGTTGAGAGAAAAAATACCAAACTTGATGATGAGATAAAATCAAAGAGAAGCTTATACCCATTAGAGATAGTGAGGAGTATGTGGAAAAATCTCAAAATCTCCTAAAGGTCCTTGAAAAAGAGGACAAGGACCAAAAAATTAAAAAGAAGAAAAAATACAACAGAGACCTGTCACTATATATTACTAGTGAATGACTTTTATACTTAACAGACTATCTTCTCCTCTTGAAGATGTCTATGTTTCAAGGTAGTATTATATATATATAATAATGTACAACTGTTTTATTTGTTTTTGTACCTCTTGCCAATAGAAGCTAATTTTTCAATAAACTTTGTAAACAAAAAAGAGGAGGAAGTGGAAAAATCCAAAACCCTAAAGCCTTGAAAAAGAGGACAAGGACCAAAAAATTAAAAAGAAGAAAAAATACAACAGAGACCTGGACTATCAAGGTTCCGGCGGCTCCTAGGAGGAAGCCAAAACCGCCTCTAATATGGAGGTTCCGGCGGCTCCTACTGGTGAGGGGGGCTCTTTGGGATACTCTCAGGCACCATGTACTGCCCCTAAATCGGGCCCAGGGAAGCCTAGAGCAGGGGGATCCTCTTCGTATCAGTCACCTCGGAGGGGTACGGGTGGCTCCAGGGGTGCTACACGGGGTGGCCAAGATCGTCCTCCTATGAATAGGAATTCTGACCAGCAATATTCTATGGGGGGTTATTCCCAAGGACCGCCCTCTAGGCCCAGGGGCCAACAGAACCGGGGACAGGGTTATAATTCCAACACCCAAAGAGGAAGGGGTTCCCATGTAGAACACGGGGATGTTTGGAGACATGGTCAGAGCACCGAGTGGGACTCGCAGTCTCCTTACCAGCACTACAGTGGAGCAACCAGCTGGGACTATAGTGTCCCGACCCAAAATTCCTTTTTCCCTCTAAGGGATAATGACTGGTACAATGGAGATGGGGTATGCAGTATCCATTCCCCTAGCCACAAAGGTGAAGTGAAGCACTGTATCCCCATTCGGGATAGGGGGGACAGTTCAACAATCATCTCCCCCAAGCCCAGAGTGGCAACCCGAGTTGGGGTTTTCACAAGCCCACTCAAGGCCAAAAAAGGCAAGGAGAAAGAGAAGAGGAACCAGAGGGGGGAGCAGAGCAAGAGCCATTAAAGCGACCGAGAATGTAGGAACAGGAAATGTTTTTTTTAACTTGAGTTCGAAGGTTTTGAGTAAACCCGAACAATCTATTTTGGACCAGGGCCTAAAATTCACGCCTCCAAAAAATTTGGATAAGTTCCATACATATATGGACATACACAAGTTTATCAGAAAACTCAATATTAAAAGACACATAGAAAAAGTTAACCGCTCAGAGGTCCCAAGGAGCTAAAGCTGAAAGGTAGGATCCAACCCCTGGGTGCAGGCACTGCAATAGTATGCAAAATTGTGTGGAGAAAAAACGGGATGGCCGCACTCCAAAAAATGTTCCTTTTTAATAAAAACAGATCACAACATCAACATGTCACAGGACAAAACAGAAAAGAGCTGACGCGTTTCACACCAAAATACAGTGCTTATTCATAGCTAGCTTGGATGGGATTTCTCCATCCAATCAGGTGCCTAATAGTGGGTACACCCACTCAGGTTTAGCAAATGCTTCTCTCTTTAATCCCGGGGTCTTGGCGCCTTCACTCAAGGTGTTCCGAGATGTACTACTGAGAGATCTGGATTCAATGGAAATTAAAAAGTCTTGTTTGAATAAAAACCTCCAAGAGGGTTTGGACTCTTTGTGCAATAAAAAAAAGCTGGTCATCCGACCAGCTGACAAAGGGGGCGGCATTGTGGTTCTTGATAGGGTTGATTACCTCAGAGAGTTACATAGGATTGTTGGAGATACCGGCACCTATGCAATCCTACCATCTGATCCCAAAGCTGGGTATATCAGACAATTGGAGGCTTTGGTGGCTGAGGGTTTGGATGAAGGGATTCTTACTCGTAAAGAGAAATTGTATCTGATACCTATAGCCCCTCGTACACCCACCATCTACTATCTGCCTAAATTGCACAAAGATCTGGTCTGCCCCCCGGGACGGCCCATTGTTAGTGGGATTGATTCTATCACGTCCCGGGTAGGCAGAGATGTAGATTTTTTTCTGCAACCTCTTGTTAGGAAGATGCCGTCCTTTGTTAAGGATTCTAGGCACATCATAAATATATTATCCCGGATGTCTCCTGGGAATGATATTTGGATGGTGACCATCGATGTGACATCTTTGTACACTATCATCCCCCATTCTCTTGGCTTGGAGGCTGTCCATCATTATTTGATGCATGATTCCGGCCTACCACCTAAACAGGTAGAATTTATCATGGAGTTGCTTGGTTTTGCAGCGGCTTCGAACTATTTTTTGTTTAAAGGGTGCTTCTATAAACCGAAAACAGGGGTAGCCATGGGGGCAAAGTATGCACCAAGTTTGGCGAACCTCTTTATGGATAAATGGGAGGAGGATGTCATCTATTCCAGGGACCTACCAGAAGTAGCCCTTTGGGCAAGGTACATTGATGACATCCTCCTCCTATGGGATGGCCCTCTGTCAGGTTTGGAGGAAGTTATGGCCGGATTGAATTCGAATACAAGGGGCATTCGTCTTCAGTTTGAGGCTAGCCAGACAGAGGTGCATTATTTGGACCTCAAGATCCAGATAAGGGATAATGTTTTCTGTACCTCAACCTTTTTTAAGGTGACGGATAGAAATTCCTTCATCCCAAGGAATAGTTGTCATCATAAATCTTGGCCAAAGGGGGTGCCGAAGAGCCAATAATTAAGACTCCATAGGAATTGTTCGGACCCTAACACCTTCCGGGAACAATCTGAAGTGTTGACTGATCGGTTTCTTGAAAAGGGTTACGAGAGGAGTTTTCTTGAGGAAACCTTGGAGGCCGTTAGTAATATCCCTAGGGAGGACCTGTTGATTGAAAGGAATCTCGGGGAGGCTAACCCTTTTCCTATAGGGGTTCCATTTATTACCACTTACTCCGTGCAACACGAGGGTATTTAAAAATTGATTAACAAGCATTGGCATTTGGCCAGGAATGATGTTATACTTAAGGATGTTTTGCCTGAGAGGCCGAGAGTCATCTTTAAAGGAGTGACCTCCTTGCGTAACCGCATATCCCCTAATGTTTTAAATCCTCCGGTGGCCACTAGGTTTTTTTTTGACCAGCTAACCGGCTATTACAAATGTAGATGGTGTAGGGTGTGTTCATTAAATTCCTGCACGAACAGGAGGGTTACGAAGTTTACCTCTACAGCCACACAGAAACAACATAAAGTCAAACCATTCATTACCTGTGCCACCAAAGGTGTGGTCTATATGCTGCAGTGCCCTTGTGGCCTTACCAAACGCCCTCTTCAAGTTTGTCTTAACGAGCATATCACAAATATTGGAGGGGGAGTTCCTTGGTTAGGGAGTTATCAAAATTGGAAATGTCCTGGATTCCTCAGCTTAAGACCCTATACTCCCCATGGCCTAAATGTTGACACAGATGTGAATTCATTTATTAATAATGCATAGTGTCATTGGTGTTTGATTATCTATGTACACTTGTTGTGACATGCGAGGATGGGCTGTTTTTTCAACCTTTTTTTCAATATTTAATTAATTTTTCTTTTCGCACTAGGATCACTTGTATTGGCTTCAGCCATTAAGTTTGTTGTTTTTTTCCCTATATGAGAGGGTATTCCTGCTATTTTGCAGGCTTATACACTGTTCTTTATAGAACTAACACTATTTGATATCACATATCATTACAATACATTATTATTATCACTAATATATCGAATTAAATTTTTATGTATTTTTCACATTTAGAATAAATTATATTAATTACTTCATGTTATTGGGTTATGCACAGTATATATACTTAGACCTCTTTCTTGAGATCTTGTAACGTATTATTTTCAATTTAGAGACTTTGGTGTCGCAACTACAACTACCCCTTAGTAATTATTTGCAATAAAATTAAATCCCCCCCCTCCCCTATTTGAGTGTTCTCACGTAGAACCATCTGAGGAGTGAATAATTAACATTTTGGAGGTAAATCCTTTGGATTTCCACTAAATGTCGCTGTCTAATATCTGACAGACCTTTCATTTTATTTTAGTTTACATTCTCGGTCGCAAAGGATATTTTTATCTTTGAATTAAATATATCCTTTTATATGGGTTTATTCCCTTTATATATTTTAAGATTTTTTAAGACTCAAATGTAATTGCAATTTTTAACCACTCGTTGTTGCTTTTGTGTCCATTGGATCAGAGTAGTGGCGGTTTTCTCTTTCCCACAACCAAGATGGCGTCTTTCGCCTCGCCACTTCCTTGCACGTCAAAACGAGGCTGGGTTCTTATAGCGGTGGTTCAGTGTATCGCCCTATCCCCATTGAGAATGTCTGTTAATGACGAAACGTCGTCTGGGAAGGCGCACACTGACGTCACCGCGTTCCATCTGAAGGAGGAAGGGCTCCTATTGCCGGCCGGCACACATACACGTTTTTAACCATGAGATGTTTGTAAGTACATGTCTTATGCATTTTTATTAAAAATTTGTACGGTATCACGCTATGGTACATTTTTATTTATATACCGAGGATTTGTTCAATCATTGATGTGGTGTATTCGAGATCTGCTCCCTGTATCCCTCCCCAGTCTGATGCTAATCTGATGTGGAGCCTTTTGAATAAAATCTGTCTACAGGCCTAATGTTTGGGTGGTTCTGGTAAGCGGCTTTCCGTTTGGTGGTGGTGTATTCACACTGAAGTTTGGTGGTGCTGCTATGAACTTTTTACTGGACTGGATGTGCTTTTATTCATATTGCTTATTATCATTGCTTTTACCAGCCTGACATCTGGTTTCCTACTTGGCGCAGTTTACTTTTATATTGTACTTTATATGCTTATCACATTTCTTCTGCTGCCTTGACCCATATATATTTATTACGTTTTTGACAAGCGCAGTTTTTTCTCCTTATGATACTATGGCATACTGAAGTAGAATTTCAATTATTTCATAAGTGTCAAAGTTCATGCAAAAAGTCAATATTTGCAGAGCTGACCCTTTGTCACTGCCTCTGCAATTCTCCCTGGCATGCTGTCAATCAACTTCTGGGCCACATACTGACTGATGGCAGTCTATTCTTGCAAATGAATTCTTGGAGTTTGTCAGAATTTGATTTTTTTATTTTTTTTTTCACGTGCCGTTTAATTGACCACACGAGTTCTCAAGGGATTAAGATCTGGAGAGTTATCTGACCATGGACCCAAACTGTTAATGTTTTGTTCCCCAAGCCACTTAGTTACCACTTTAGCCTTATGGCAAGGTGCTCCATCATGCTGGAAAAGGCATTGTTCATGGTGGTTCCCCGATCCCACAGCTGAATCGCTGAACTTCCTTGGGCGCTCTGAAGCTTTTCTCACAAATGCAGTGGAAATTTTTTTTATTGGATTACGTTCATTTTCATGACAAAGAGGGAGTTTGCAATTAATTGTAATTCATCTGATTACTCTTCAGAACATTCTGAAGTATATGCAAATTGCCATTATAATAACGGAGGCACTGGGCAGCAGGCTTTGTGAACATGTATATTTGTGCCATTCTCAAAACTTTTGGTCATGGCTGTATGGCAAATTACAGCACACAACCAGTTCACATACTTTCTTGCCACTGTAGGTAGCCTGGTAGAGTTACGATAACTTGGAAAATCCCCCTTCCCCACAGTAGTATAGACAAATATTCTATGTCCCATGAGCTAACAGGCCACTAGAAACATTGATCACCTACTGCCTAAACTTTTGCTAGTTTAAAACATACAGTGGTTATAGAAAATAATCGCCCCCTTTTAAAATAATCAAATCTTATTGTTTTGCAGCCTGAAATTAAGACAAACCGTTTTAATTTTATCCAGCTGTATTTACTTTATTTTTTTTATTTTTTTTAGAGTCCCTGAATTGGAAAAAGGACCCCCCCTCTTTTATTAGTATTTTGTTGAACCACCTTTTGCTTTCATTACAGACTTTAGTCTGTTTGGATATGTCTCTACTAACTTTGTGAATCTAGACTTTGCAATATTTGCCCACTCTTCTTTCTAGAACTGCTTTAAGTTCAGTTAAAATTAATGGTGACCATTTGAACTGCAGTCTTTAAGTAATTTCACAGCTTTTCAATGGGGTTCAAGTCTATGCTCTGACTAAGCCATGCAAGGACATTCACATTTTTCTTCTAAAACCAATGTGTAGTAATTTTTGCTGTGTGCATTGGGTCATTGTCATTTTGGAAGGTAAACCTTTCCATTGACAACATTCTGGCAGAGGGCAACAAATTTTCCTCAAGAATTTGACAATACTTTTCCTTCTATACTGACCAGTGCTCTAGTCCTTCTGCAGAGAATATGGATTTCCAGCAGACACAAAAGCACAGGGACGCACATGACGCCTAGCAAAAGCACTATGGCAGCAAAGGCATCCCGTGCGTCCCTGCACCCAAACTGGCTAGTAAGTGTGCTGGGAAATCTCGTTTGTTTGTGATGTGCAATACCCTTCCATGTGCACCGTGCTTACAAGGCCAGTTATAGGTTGGGGTGGTTGCTACATTTTTGTACAGTTAGTTGATTTGGGTGCAGAGATTCACTGGATGCCTTAGCTACCATTGTGTTTTTTCTGGGCTTTATGTGCATCCCTGTGCCTTTTTGAGGCGTGGGCTCCCTCCAGACGAAAGATGTCCACAGCGCGGCTCTCAAGTGCCAGGTGGATGTCCTATTTCCATTCCCCGCGAGCACCACTGAGGGCGTGCAGCGGGTACCCGCGATCGGCAGTGACAGCAGGGACGTGGAAATCTGTGTGTAAACATAGGGACACGGCATCGGTCACCTCCCCCAGTCAGTCCCCCTCCACACACAGTTAGACTCACTCACAGGTTGCACATTTAACCCCCTAGAGTTAACCCCTTCACTGCCAGTCACATTTATACAGTAATCAATGCATTTTTATAGCACTGTTCGCTGTGTAAATGTCAATTGTTCCAAAATAGTGTCAAAAGTGTCCGATATGTCCGCCGCAATATCGCAGGACTGACAAAAAAAACGCATATCGCCGCCATTACTAGTAAAAAAAAAAAATCATAAATCTATCCCATATTTGCCCAGTAATGAAGTGGTTAATGTATCCATCCTTGTATGTGCTCCTACCATGGAGGATCTGGAAATTTAGAGTTTGGACCGCAGTATATACATAGGTCCCTTGGCGTAGGCACTGCGGCTAATAAATATATTTGTAAATGTGTGCAAACAAAACCCTCTGGGTGTATCGCAGGAAACACCGTCGTGTCTCTGTTTTTTTTTACTGGGTATCTATGCGTCTGATTCCTAGAATAATTTACACATAGATACAGTGAAGATCTGACAGGTGTAAAACACTTACACCGTCGGATCGTAGATGTAACGACTTCGCTGGCTGCTAGGTGGCCTGTACGTTCATTTCTCATTTGCCTATGCAAATGTGCCTAATACGCCGATTCCCGAACGTTTTTATGCCGCCCCGTCGTCGTTTACGTAAGCGTAAGGTTACCCCTGCTATATGAGGGGTAACCTTACGAAGTTCCGTCGTATGCCATGTTAAGTATGGCATCGGAACAGCGTCGTCTTTTTCCGTCGTTTACGTAGTTTTACTAAGTTGTTCGCGATTAGGGATTTATGTAAACGACGCTCACGTCGGTTTCATTCACGTTTTCTGACGTGAGCTGGAGCATGCGCACTGGGCTATTTTTGCGGCCGGCGCATGCGCAGTTCGATCGACGCGGTGGCGCGCTTAATTTAAATACAAGCCGCCCCCTTTGAATTACGCGGCCTTACGCCGGGCCATTTACACTACGCAGCCGCAACTTACGGAGCAAGTGCTTTGGGAATACGGCACTTGCTCTGTTAAATTGCGGTGGCGTAGTGTAAAAGATTGGCCGACGGAGTAGCGTAAGTCAATGTGAATCTGGCCCTCTGATTTTAGTGTAAACTGTAAAAGTCCATTTACACAGGGACGATTTTGGATCCGACTTCAAGTTGCCCCTAGTCGCCTCAAGTTCCGCTGAATGAGAAAATCAATGTAAGTGAATAGAGCCATCTTAATGTAGACTACTGCAGTCGCTCTGACTTCAAAAAAGGTTCCTGTACTACTTCAATTCGTCTTCTAGGTGACTTGTAGGCAACTTGTACCCATTGATTTCAGTGGAAGTCTCCTCAGAAGTCGGATCACTGTATTAACTGAAGCAACAATACAGGAAGCTAACATACATTTCTTAGGCAAACCCCACCCTCCCACAGAGCTGATTTTTGTTTGATTGGCCACTGGAAAGCCTCCGGTCCTGGAAGCAACTTGATGTTGCCTTGTAAGTTGCCTGAAGATTCATACTCAAGTCGTGTCCAAGTTGCCTCCCAAAGTTGTGCTGGAAGTCATGTTGCCCCTGTGTGAATAGGCTCTTAGGGTCAACAATTTGCTTGTTTTGCATGCTGGCTAAGAGTGTTGGGAAACCTCTTTTGTTTGTTTGTAATATTCTGTTGTGCCTTGATATCATCAGGGAATTCATATAGGCCATCAGTCTTTAGAATGTCATTGGGGCACAGCACCAAAAGTGTCTGTGACAGGTACATGAATCTGTATGTGTCTGCACTGAGGTCCGAGTGTCCACACTGGACACCCCTTCCCCAGTGCACTTCTACCTTCCTTCCTTCCCTGTCCACTGGACCCATCACACTGACAGACAGGCACATGGCCAAAAAGTGTTGAACTTAGGTTGATGGATCCTGATGGAGAACTGAGGGACTAAAGTAATAAAAAGATATTCCCGCACTGGCCAAGTCTAAAAGGTGGGGTACTGCAGTAAGCACTGAAGGTAGTATCGAGACCCAGGTAAGTATAAATGTAGAAGTAGTGCTGCGCTGTGCATAAATAGGTGATAAAGTGCAAATGTGCTCACGTGACAGGTCCACTTGAAATCGCACAGAGCCTAAAGAATGCATCTAAAACCGCTATACTGCCACTAGAAATCACAACAGTACACACCCACTATTTGCAGTGGGTGTGTAATTTTCTTTGTATTTTCTTGGTATTTCCCAGAGTCCCAGTCTGACCCTGCATGCACCCATTCAAAGTGTGCGTTATTCATGCAGGTCATGTTTCAAGATTACAGTGAAACATGAATCACACTAATGGAAGATGATTGTACAAATCAGACTGTGTATTTATAGAGATATGCAAATTATGATTCATCTGCGCGGAGCTAGACCCATGAACTTATTCAGTCATCTCTAATGTATAACCAACAGTGGAGGTTGTACTTCATCTGAATTTATGATAAAAAAATTGATATCTCTTTGTTATGGGATGGCATCAGAGCTTAAAGGGTAATGAAAAACTTCTAAATAACTAATGAAAAAAAATCAAAACTATGATCAGCCGTGATATTTTCTAGAGCTTATAGTTCATTAACGAGACACTACTACCTTGCCTATTGAAGGTAAAGGGACAGTGTCTTTGCAAAGAGTGTCAGAGTGCACTAATACTCCCCTTGCCAGCAATCTCCCCCTACTCCTCCTTCCATCACAGCCATTACTTAAATGCCCAGCGTCAGGCTAGGGGGAGCCAGAATTGTCATGTGACACTTCTGGGGTCACCATATCCTGGGCTGTTCCTGAAGCCCGCGCTGCTCTCCCAGCCTTTTTTTGTAGCCACCCAGCAGGGCTGTTCCTAAAGCCCACAGCCGCCCATTCAGTTAACAGGATGGCTGGGGGGCAGAGACTAGAGGTCAGCTGACTAATGATGAATGTGAAGTGGAAAAGGCTGGAGGAGACCCCATCTCCTGATTTCAGCATAGGTGTCACTGCTACGAGACACCACAAAGCCAGAGACAAATTGAGTATCACTACCTGTGATTATGGTTGCCATTATAAGTCCCCACTACAATTCTCAGATCAGCAGATGACCTTAAACAAGAACACCCAAGTTGGCTGATCAGAACTCCCCCCAGCACTGCCACTCATCCCAACTCCCTGCCAGCACTGCCACTCATCCCAACTCCCTGCCAGCACTGCCACTCATTCCAACTCCCTGCCAGCACTGCTACTCATCCCAACTCCCTGCCAGCACTGCCACTTATCCCATCCCCCCCCCCCACCAAGGAGTAAGAGAAGGAAAAAAAATTGAGAATACATGGAAGCGAGAGGAAAAGTGAGGGTGGAACAAAGAAAAAGGAGCAAAAGAAGAAGAGAACAAAAAATATGGCTAGAGAGAGTGATGGGGGAAAAAAATAAAAAAATTAGGACAGCTAAAGACAAAAGGGAAAGAAAGGAGAATAAAGAGAGAGGAGCACATCCATAAAAATGCACCAGAAGGGGTTTTAATACTGTAGAAATGGAAGGGACTAGGGAGCGCTAAATGTCCATGGGTTAGGGGCTCAAATTACATGTCTTGCCTTGGCTGCCGACAACCCACACTACGAAAATAATTTTACTGTTAGGGGTCCCCACAACGTTGGAAATTTTATCAAGGGGTCACGGCACTAGTGAGATTGAGAACCACTGCTCTAAAGCATCAGTATTTGGAGATTTTGGAAGAGTTGCTGTTTCGACACACCGGCAACCATATACACCTCAGTACATGGTTGACAGAACAGCGGCTAAGGAGGAAAAAGTTGTCGCCGCCCTGAAGCGGACATGTTTTTGGTTAGTATTGGGCTGACTAACCATGTCCACTCATAATATGTACTGGAGCGTACATGCTTGCTGGTGTTGTGTCAAAACAGCACGTCGTCTAAATCTCCAATTACTGATTACTAAATTACTGAAGTAACCATAAGTGGCGTAATTGAAGATCTCGATGAATTTTGACAGAACACCAGCGATTGACAGCTAAACCCTCAGCATTGTTGCATGGGATGAAGTCACATGACCTCTGCAAGCATGGGGTATTGCCACCAGCAACAGCAGGAATTGCGGTTATGGTGAATATACATGGGAATAGTATATTGTTTTAAACAATTTGTCATACAAGAAAATGAAAGAAACAAACTATTTAGCTGTGCTTTTTTCATAGGTATATAAGGTGGATCCATTTATTACATGGTTATATAAAACCCAGGTCCAGCTAGAACCTTTTTAAAATAACTCCGAAGGATTTAAATCTCTGTAAGGTTGTCATTACTGTCTGACCTTTATTGGAGAGGTTTCTTTTTGCTCCCTTTCCTGGAGACAGAGGGAAAGGAAGTGATAGTAAATCTCCAATTGGAACGTACAGTTGTGCTCATAAGTTTACATACCCTGGCAGAATTTATGATTTATTGGCCATTATTCAGAGAATATGAATGATAACACAAACCTTTTTTTTTTTCACTCATGGTTAGTGTTTGGCTAAAGCTATTTATTATCGATCTACCTGACCGTGGTTTGGTTTCAACAGAACCTCTCATTTTCCACTTCTTGATTGGAGTTTGAACACTGCAGATTGGCATTCTCAATTCCTTGGATATCTGTTTTATATCCCTATTCTGTTTTGTTACAGTTCAACTACCTTTTCCTGCAGATCCTTTGACAATTCTTTTGCTTTCCCCATGATTTAGAATCCAGAAACGTCAGTGCAGCACTGGATGAAAGATGCAAGGGTCTGTCAGGAGTCCAGAAACTCATTGACCTTTTATACACACACACTAATGCCGCCGCCATTGTCGGTAAGGAAACCCGGCAATGTAGCCTTATGGCTTCACGCCAGAAACCCTACTGCGCATGCGCTAGCCTCCGCTCCTCTCTCCTACTGGCCTGGCTACAGAGTAGGAGGGAGCCGAGTGGTCAGCCGAGCGTTGACGTCAATATCCACAGCTGTGGCTCTGGAAAGTGGCAACGGGATACCTGTCAAAGACAGGTACCCTGTCCCCGCTCCCCCGAAAGGTGCCAATTGTGGCACCTGAGGGGGAAGGAAACAAATGAGTGGAAGTTCCACTTTTGGGTGGAACTCCGCTTTAACAACCTATAACTGCCAACTGTTTTTTTTTTTTTTTATATATACATTTCATCTGTTAATGGGGGTATGCCACTGAAAGCTGAAAGAACCGAGCCTGAAAGTATCGGTTTCAGGTATTGGAGCATTTGCATGACTATAGGTATTGGTTCAAACATACTTCAAGTCATAAATTGAATTCCACCAAGGCGCCTCAACAAGTCATGTTTTTAGGATTTCCCTCTGATGAAACAGGTGGGCTAGGTCTGTTGATGCCTTTTAAAGGAAACCTATCCTGATAATGTGTTGTGCCAATGCTAGTTCTCTAGGTGTCTTTCTAGTGGATTCAGCAATTTGACTCACTGACCAAAGTCCAGCCCAAAAATAAGGACTTCTGATATTACCCTGGCTTTGCTTAGTACCCTGGCTTTACTTTTCATGTATTCGTTTCACCATTTAAGTTGCATTGGTGAAATAAATGAACTTTTGCACGATATTCAATTTTTTTTTGTATATTTTAAAAGTTTCAATATCTTCGGAGATGCTGGTCTGTTTCAGGTCAATGATTCAAAATTATTGCCAGCACAAGTTTTTTTTTTTAACAGGGATTGCCAGCACAAGTTTACTTTCCCAGAGTACCTTTCACTGGTCCCACACCACTAAACCTGCTTTGATTGTGTGTATTACTACCCTAAAAACATCATTGTCCTTTTTACTGAATAAGACCTATAAATATTTAAAGGCCAGTACATGCAATCAGAAAATAGTACAAATAAATACCGCTTTTGAAGCAATCGTACGATAATCTAATTGTTAGTACACAGCTTTCCTGCAAAATTTTCTGAAGGGACAAAAAAGAAAAATGTACTTTATACGATACCAGATCGTCCCAATTTTCATACTTTAGCAACCTCCTAGTTTTCGAGCTGGAGACTAGCATGAAAAAGAAAAAAAAACGGACGATCATTCGTTCGATAATCTCATCGTCTGTACTAGGCTTATACAGGATGTCAATTTAATTTGTGATTATGTAATAAAGGCAGATCTGCAAACTACACTTAACAATGACTTTTTTTTTTTTTTTTTTCCTCTCTCCTTTAACTCTCCTAGCTGATAACAGGACGAAAAAGAAAATAACACACAGAGAGAGGAAGCAAGATTTCTCCGCTTTTAAGCAAACCGATAACGAAATGAAGGTTAAAATATCACCACAGCTTCTCTTGGCTATGCACCGTTTCTTAGCAACAGGCAAGTTTAGCTTATCACAGTTTGAGATCACCAACAATCTTGGCGCTGGTTCCTGACTGGAGATGGGAGGGTAGTGAAGGTTGGAGTTGTTCCCAATGGTCCCCTCTGTTCCCGCGTACTTGCTTCCTGTGGGCATCTGACATTCTTTTCAAAACAAATGCAACAGAGTAGCCAAGGTCAACACCTGTTCTCTAGTAAACTTTTTTCGCTGCATTACAATCTGTATGCATCAAAAAATCACATGAGATGGATTTTTATGAATGAAAATATAATTAATTGGAAACTGTTTATTTTTCTTCTGATTTCCATGAACATATGTATGTAAGGTTTACATTTTATTGCATAACTTAAAAGGAAAGTGTTTTTAAACCCCTACATACAGTTGTGCTCATAAGTTTACATACCCTGGCAGAATTTATTATTCCTATGCAATTTTTCAGAGAATATGAATGATCACACAAAAAACTTTAAGGCCTCGTACACACGATCAAATCTGTCTACTGGAAACGGTCTGCTAGACCGTTTCAGCAGACAGATTCGATCGTGTGTACAGAACACCAGCGATTGACAGCTCAACCCTCAGCATTGTTGCATGGGACGGATTTGGCCACCCGACAGATTTCAAAGCATGCTTTGAAATCTGTCGGCTGGGAACCCGTCCGCCCGACATGTCTGCTGATTAGTACACTAACCAGCAGACATGTCTTCTCGCACACGCGCCGAATGGTTTCGACGCATGCGCGGAAGTGTTTTACTTCCTGGTGCGGTGACGTGGCGGCGTCAACGTCACCGACACGTCAGCGCGCTGTCTGCTGGCGGGGATTTTGGTTTGCAGACCGTTTTGAACAAATCTATTTACTCGTGTGTACGAGGCCTAAGGCTGCGTACACACGATCGGATCTATCTGCTGAAAACGGTCCGACGGACCATTTCAGTAGACAAATTTGATCGTGTGTACGGGCGGACAGACAGATTTTTCCAGCAGACAGATTTTAAAGCATGCTTTAACCACTTAAGACCCGGACACTTACGCTGCTAAATGACCCAAGGTGTTTTTACAATTCGGCGCTGCGTCGCTTTAACAGACAATTGCGCGGTCGTGCGACGTGGCTCCCAAACAAAATTTGCGTCCTTTTCTTCCCACAAATAGAGCTTTCTTTCGGTGGTATTTGATTGCCTCTGCGATTTTTATTTTTTGCGCTATAAACTAAAATAGAGCGACAATTTTGAAAAAAATCACTATTTTTTTACTATTTGTTATAAAAAAAATCAAATAAACTAAATTTTAGTAAAACATTTAGGCCAAAATTTATTTAGCCACATGTCTTTAGTAAAAAAAAAAAATCGTAATAAAAAAAATAGCTACCTAGCGGGAACAGCGACACTAATACAGCGATCAGAAAAATGATCGCTTAGTGACGCTGGCAATAGGGAGTGAAAGGGTTAACTAGGGCGGTGATCAGGGGGTTAAAACTTTATTAGGGGGGGTGGGGGGGCTATCCTGAACCTAACACTAACTGTTTTTTACAGTGCCTGTCACACTGACACTAAATGCAGTGATTAAATCACTGCATTCAGTAACACTGTGACAGGGGGGTGGGGGGGGGGCGATCACAAGGGGTTAATATGCCTATGTGAGTGTGTGTCAGTGTTGTGTTGGTGCACACTTACTTGGCATGTCTTCTCTCATCAGCAGCGCTGGGAAACAGCGCTGCGATGAGAGAAATGATCATTTCCTCCTTCCTGTGTAAACACAGGAGGAGGAAGTGACAGGCTGGGAGCGCGCTCCCATTGGCTAGGAGCGATCGCGGGGGGGGCGGAAAACACGGACATCCGCCCGCTCGTCGGCGATCGCTCCCAGAGCCAGGGGGACCGCCGCACGCCGCGGAGGGGGTCCCGATGGGACCCCCGAACCGCACTAAGGCGAGGACGTAAATTTACGCCCTTGTGCCTGTACGAGCCATGTTGTGGACGTACATAGGCGTGCGGGGGTCCTTAACTGGTTAAAATCTGTCTGCTGGGAACCCGTCCGTCCGACATGTCTGCTGGTTAGTACGCTAACAGACATATCTGTCCGCATATGCGTCGAGTGGATTCGACGCATGCGTGGAAGTGTTTTACTTCCTGGTGACGTGGCTGCATCAACGTCATCGCGCTGTCTGCCGGTGGGGATTTTGGTTTGATCGTGTGTACACGATCAAACCAATCTATCCCAGCAGACAAATCTGATCAAAACGGTCTGTCAGACCGATTTGATCGGATTTATTTCATGGTGTGTACGCGGCCTAATGGTTAGTGTTTGACTGAAGCCAGTTATTATCAATCAACTGTATTTACTCTCTTTAAATCCTAATCACAACAGAAACTAGCCAGTGTATTGTCCCCTTAAACATCACTGGCAGCTTATAGTCTTTTGTGGTATTTGTGGATGACGCTCTTTATCTTCTTGGATTGTAAAGCTGCCGATTGGTCTTTGCAAAAAGACTCCAGTTCCTGTAAATTCTTGGGTTCTCCCTAGAGTGGCTCAATGATATGGAGTTTAGGCGACTAAGATGGCCACTCCAGAACCTTCACTTTATTCTGCTGTAGCCAATGACAGGTCAACATGGCCTTGTGTTTTGGATCATTGTCATGTTGGAATGTCCAAGTACATCCCATGCACAGCTTCCTGGCTAATAATTACATAGTAGGTGGGGTTGAAAAAAGACACAAGTCCATCAACTCCAACCAACGTGTGTGATTATATGTCAGTATTACATTGTATATCCCTGTATGTTGTGGTCGTTCAGGTTCTTATCTATTAGTTTTTTTAAACTATCGATGCTCCACGTTAAGACCACCGCCTGTGGAAGGGAATTCCACATCCTTGCCACTTTTACAGTAACGAACCCTCTACGTAGTTTAAAGTTATTAACAAGTATAAGGCACAATGCTCAGATACCTCAATATGACTATTATGGTCCATGATAGTCCAGAGGCAGGTGTCAAGGGAGAAATATGTGAGTCTGTCAGGGCTGCCTCCGGGGAGACATGAAGCAAACTCCAGTAAAACGAGGGAGTCTGCTTCTAGCTGGCAAAATGCATCACATCCTCCCTGTGATTTGATGTGCTGCATTTTGCCAGCTAGAAGCGGACTCCCTGTAACCTGCAGTCCCACCTTTTTAGCCCAGAGATGCACCCAAACTCAACTTTACTTTCTTCCATGTGAGTGGATATTGTTTTTATAATAAATTGTTTATGATGTATACTCAGAGATGCCCCTCCTTGTTTTTTTCCTAATTTATAAGTTTTATCCCTATTGTGGGGTCACCAGTATGGTATTTGTAAATTTTAAATCATATGCCCTCTGAAGCGTCTCTTCTCCAGAGAGAATAAGTTCAGTGCTTACAAACTTTCCTCATAACTAATATCCTCCAGACCCTTTATTAGCTTTGTTGCCCCTCTTCGTACTCACTCCATTTCCAGTACATCCTTCCTGAGGACTGGTGCCCAGACAGCATACTCTAGCTGCGGCTGGACCAGAGTCTTGTAGAGTGAGAAATGCAAATGTTTCTCCAGTATTTTCTGATAACATGCTACATTCATCTTGCCATCAAATTTGACCAAATATACTGTGTTTCACAGTAGGAATGGTGTACCTTTCATCATAGGCCTTGACTCCTCTCCAAATGTAGCATTTATGGTTGTGGCCAAAAAGATACATCTTGGTCTCATCACTCCAAATGACTTTGTACCAGGAGGTTTGAGGCTTGCCTCTGTGCTGTTTGGCCTATTAGTGGGATACTTTGTAGCATTTTCGTATTAATGGCTTTCTTCTGGGGACTCAACCATGCAGCCCATCTTTCTTCAAGTGCCCTCTTATTGTGTATCTTGAAACAGCCACACCACATGTTTTCAGAGAGTCCTGTATTTCACCTGAAGTTATTTGTGGGTTTTTCTTTGCATCCCAAACTATTTCCTGGCAGTTGTGGCTGTAATTTTAGTTGGTCTACCTGACCGTGATTTGGTTTCAACAGAACCCCTCATTTTCCACTTATTGATTTCCTGTTTTATACAGTTCAATTATCTTTAGCCTCAGATCCTTTTGACAATTCTTTTGCTTTCCCCATGACTCAGAATCCAGAAATGTCAGTGCAGTACTGGATGAAAGATGCAAGGGTCTGTCAGGAGTCAAGAAACTTATTTACCTTTTATACACACACACATACACACTACAAGCAACCGAGTCACAGGTGAGGATGGTTACGTTTAATACCACTTTGTGTCAACTTGTGTGCATGTTATCAGGCCAAAATCACCAGGGTATATAAACTTTTGATCTGGGTCATTTGGGTAGTTTCTGTTGTCATTATGATTTAAAAAGGGTAAACACAGTTGATTGATAATAAATGGCTTCAAACACTAAAAATGAATGTTCTCATTCATATTCTCTGAAAAATGGCCAAGAAATCATAAATTCTGCCAGGGTATGTAAAGTTATGGGCACAACTGTATACCCAGTGAAGTGAATAGCCTCAGGTAATACACAGGGATGAAACAAGTCCTCCTAAATAAGTTGTATATGTTTATCTGCAGTCTTTTTTCTGCATCCACTCAAGGTCCAGAATACAGCACACAGGAACAGAGCTAAGGCTGTCAGTAAATCAGTCAGTAGATCCCTCCCCTATCACAATTTTTTTCTTGGTTTCAGGAAAACTTGTCAGAAGTGATTCATGCTGATAGGAAAGGAACAAAGCAGCAGACAGAAATAAATAAGTGTTTTTAATTGAGACAAATGCAGATTGTTCCAATCTGCTTTGTTCAGATTTAATGTCTGTGGTTTACAACCACTTTAAATAAATAATAGTAAAAAAAAAAAAACATACAATTTACACTATATAACTACCGTATTTATCGGCTTATACTGCGCACTTTTTTGCACTAAAAATCAGGGCAAAATCGTGGGTGCGTGATATACGCCGATACCCGCTTTCCCGTGCCGAGTTTGAATACTGCGCCGACATATTCCGAGCGCAGTACACTCGTGTATAGTCAGGCAGGCTCAGCTCCTCTCGCGCTCACGTCCTGGACGTACAATGCCTGTTTGTTACTAAGGCCCGCTAAGCTAATAAAGCTGGCTATACACTTAAAGCCAGATTCTCAGCTGAGATACGACGGTGTATCTCAGATACACCGTCGTATCATAGTTTTTTTCAATGGGTATCTATGTGAGTGATTCTTAGAATCACTTACGCATAGATACACTAAAGATCTGACAGGTGTAAAGCAATTACACCGTCGGATCTTAGGGCCCTTTCACACGTGCGGACGAACGGTCCGCTTTTTCTGAGTCCGTAAACGGACTTAGAATGGGGCCCTATGGGAGCGGACCCGTTAGCGGATGATGCATCCGCTAACGTCCGCCTACGACCCGCGTCCGTCTGGATCCGTTTTGCGGACGGAAGAAAACCCTATTTTTCTTCCGTCCGGTGGATCGGATGCAAACGGACAGACGGTCCGTTTCCATTCGATTCCCCATAGGGGATAGCGGAGGAGAGACAGGGCGGTCCCTGCACAGTGTGCGGGGACCGCCCTGTCCGCCGACAGCTGAGCGGGACCCCCCGCTGAGCCGACGGACACACACGGAGCGGACCGAAAAACGGTCCGCACCGTGTGAAAGAGGCCTTAGATGTAATGACAATGCCGGCCGCTAGGTGGCCTTTACGTTGTTTTCTTATTTGCCTATGCAAATGAGCCTAATACGCCGATTCCCGAACGTTTTTACGCTGCCCCGTCGTCGTTTACGTTGTTTCCGTACACGTAAGGTTACACCTGCTATATGAGGGGTATGTTTCCGAAGTTCTGTCGTTGCCATGTTAAGTATGGTGTCGGGTCAGCGTCGTCCTTTTCCGTCGGTTACGTCGTTTTACTAAGCCGTTCGCAAATTGGGGATTGCGTAAGTGACGATCGCGTCGTTTTGACGTTGGTTTCAACTACGCTTTCCGACGTGAGCTGGAGCATGCGCACTGGGCTTTTATCCCGGCCGGCGCACGTTTGACGCGGGGGCGCGCTTAATTTAAATACAGCACGCCCCCTCCACTATTTGAATTACGCGGCCTTACGACGCCGCATTTACGATACGCCGCCGAAAATTACGGAGCAAGTGCTTTGAGAATACGGCACTTGCTCCAGTAATTTGCGTAGGCGTAGTGTAAATGCCATACGATACGCTACACCGCCAGATACGCCATTTTTTGAGAATCTGGCCCTTAGAATTTAGAACAAAAATATAAAAGATTCCTCCATTAATGCTATACAGTGTGGATGGAGGAATCTCCTGCATTGCCTTTTGTTGAGAGAATACCTGAACAACAGTTGCATCTGATTGGATGCAGCTGCTGTTCAGCTTACCATTTTTACCTGGCTCCTTTGAATTTTCAGTCACAGGATATTGGATGGGAGGGGAGGGGCCCACCACCCACTAATTGGGTAGTTCATCAATAAATGGCCAAAATACAGCCAGGTTTCATTTCTATGCCATGTCATTGGAGTTCTATCAGTGAGATCTATCTATTGTATACTAAGCCCCACCCGTGTGTGCCCATCCAGTATAAGGGGTCCCAGTTTTGGATAATGAATGTACCAAAAAAAGCTTGCAAGCTTGTTAAATGACCAGGGTGAGGGGCAGAGCTAGATTTTTTTGGAGAGGGGATTGTCAGGCTTTGCTGATATGTTTTTAAAAGCAGTGTTCCACCCGCAATTTTTAATTTTTTAAGTCGGCAGCTACAATGCTGACTTTTTAATAAGGACATTTACCTGTCCAGGTAGACCGCGATGCCGACCCCCTGACACCCATCTGCCTATCGGATCGGGTGCAGGTGCTGCCATTCTAATTTAGAGAAACTAGCAGTGGAGCCTTGCGGCTTCACTGCCCGTTTCATACTGCTTATTCACGAGACGTGCTGCACTTTGTGAATGGATGGCTGTCTTCTGGGACACACACAGGTCCCAGAAGACAGCAGGGGGGGGGGCTCGCCATAGAAGAGGATATGACGTCCTGCGACATGGACCAGATGGATCAGAAGTACAGGCTGCACTTCATAAAAAGATATGTTGGAAGAAAAAAAAAAACATTTTTTTTTTTACTATCCAAAAACGAGGTGCTCAAAAGGGGGTGGCACTCTGCTTTAAGATGCTAGTTCCTAAGTAAGTCATATACACTGCTTAAAAAAACTAAAGGAACACTTTTGAATCAGAACTCCTGGGATATTGATCTGGTCAGTTAAGTAGCAGAGGGGGAGGGGTGTATACAGATGGGGTTGTTAATCAGTTTCAGCTGCTTTGCTGTTAATTAAAATTAACAACAGGTGCACTAGATGGGCAACATGAAGACGACCTCCAAAACAGGAATGTTTTTTTAGGTGGAGTTGTCTGACATTTTTTTTTCACTAGTTTTGCATTTGGCTAGGGTCAGTGTCACTACTGGTAGCAGGCGATACTTGGACCCTATAAAGGTTGCACAGGCAGTCCCACTCCTCCAGGATGGCACATCAATACGTGTCATTGCCTGAAGGTTTGCCGTGTCTCCCAGCACAGTCTCAAGAGCATGAAGGAGATCCCAGGAGACAGGCAGTTACTCTAGGAGAGCTGGACAGAGCCGTAGAAGGTCCTTAATCCATCAGCAGGACCGGTCTCTGCTCCTTTGTGCAAGGAGGAACAGGATGAGCACTGCCAGAGCCCTACAAAATGACCTCCAGCAGGCCACTGGTGTGAATGTCTCTGACCAAACAATCAGAAACAAACTTCATGAGGGTGGCTCGAGGGCCCGACGTCCTCTAGTGTGCTCCGTGCTCACTGCCGGACACTGTGGAGCTTGATTAGCATTTTCCATTGAACACCAGAATTGGCAGGTCTGCCTTTGCTGCCCCATGCTTTTCACAGATGAGTGCAGGTTCACCCTGAGCATATGTGACAGACGTGAAAGGGTCTGGAGAAGCCGCTGAGAACTTTATGCTGCCTGTAACATCGTTCAGCATAACCGGTTTGGTGGTGGGTCAGTGATGGTCTGGGGAGGCATATCCATGGAGGGATGCACAGACCTCTACAGGCTACACAATGGCACCCTGACAGCCATTAGGTATCGGACTGAAATCCTTGGACCCATTGTCAGACCCTACACTGGTGCAGTCGGTCCTGGGTTCCTCCTGGTGCACGACAATGCCCGGCCTCATGTGCAGCCAGTTCCTGGAGGATGCTCACCTGACCTAAATCCAAAAGATTACCTCTGGGACATTATGTTTCGGTCCATCCGGTGCCCCCAGGTTGCACCTCAGTCTGTTTATGAACTCAGTGATGCTCTGGTCCAGATCTGGGAGAAATTACCCCCAGGACACCATCCGTCGTCTCATTAGGAGCATGCCCTGATGTTGTCAGGCATGCATACAAGCACTTGGGGCCATACAAACTACTGAGGAACATTTTGAGTTGTTGCAATGAAATTTCAGCAAAATGGACTAGCTTGCTACATAATTTTTTCACTTTGATTTTAGGGGTGTCTTTGAATTCAGCCCTCTGTAGGTGGATGATTTTCTTTTCCATAAAATGTGCCATCCTTTCATTCCTAACACATTACCCAGTCCATATCGGTGTAGATATCCAGCATGAGATTTTTGCCAGTTGCGATCTGATATGTTTTTAAAGTCTTGCTTTAATTTTTTGAGCAGTGTATATCCTCCCTTCACTGCTTGGTCAGTCACATGAACAAGCATGCAGATTTGATGAACTGATACATATCTGACTGCTTTGTTTCAGATTGTTTCAGATTCTTGACTCAGTAGGTGAAGATGAATAGACCAGTGCGATAGACCTAAAGCTTGCACCTTAAAGTGGAGGTTCACCCACAAATCAACTTTCTGACATTAGTTCCAGCATACTACTAACATCTGCAGTATGCTGTTGTTTTTTTTTTTCGGTACTTATCGTTTTATGAGCCCTTGTTATCCGGCTCCGAGCGGGGAATCCTGTGGGGAGTAGGCGTTCCTAAGCAAAGAGGAGTTGATTGACGATCTGCTAAAGCGCGTCACGGCTTCCGAAAATACCCGAAGTGACACTCGGGTGTTTACGGCGCTAAACGGCGCCTGCGCCTGCCGTGTAGAGCTGACTGCGCAGGCGCCGTAAACACCCGAGTGTCACTTCGGGTATTTTCGGAAGCCATGATGCGCTTTCGATAAGTACCGAAAAAAAATAAAAAACACCATACTGCAGATGTTAGCAGTATGCTGGAACTAATGTCAGAAAGTTGATTTGGGGGTGAACTCCCGCTTTAATGTCGCTACTCTGACAGTTTGCCATTAGGGCTTCACACTGTGTACATTGACCTGCATTCTTTTCTGCACTGAATGAACGCAAGTCGCTACAAGGGCATGCACATTGCGTTCAAAATAAACTGGCTGAAATCAGCCCGCACCAAACTGCATGTGGATTGCACAGGAACACACAGCGTGATCCTGTGTGATTCACATGCAGTTCCTAATGGGCAGTTTAAAGAAAAATCCCTGTTTACCAATTTAATCTGCACATTATTGGATAATTGAAGTGTACCTAGAAACCTTATATTGTGTGAACATCTCAAATCCTTTATTAAATCTGCCTTGTAATTTCAGCACTGGTCTGCTGTTGATACCATATATAACGGAGCTGCTTTGGAAAACTGGAGCACCGATCGTAGTAGCCAAAGTCCAGACATCATTGTCATAGTTCACAGAGAAAAGAGAGATCATTATGGTTATTGGCCCCTTTGTTCCAGTTGTTCTACTCCTCTCAGTTATCTGTTAAGGTGTCATAAACTGGTTCCTGGAATCAAAAATCTGCTGCAGGTAATTGTTCATACCCTCTTGGCCATGTGTGTTTAATTAGCTTTGCTATGTTTCTCCGACAGAAGTGGATGCCTTTAGCTCATGTCAGATGTCAGAGAAGATTCTTCTGAGGCTGCTCAAACATCCCAACGTCATCCAGGAACTAAAATTTGATGACAAGAACAAGAAGTCTCCTGAATACTACCTCTACCATCGCAACAAGCCGGTGGATTACTTTGTGCTGGTTTTACAGGTCAGGCTGGATGCGAGGAGCTTTACACTCTTTTACATTTTTGCCATACATTGGATGCTTTGAGCCCAGGTTTACACTGAGTTGCGGGAATGAAGTCGTGCGAGTAAAATTTAATTTCTCTTCAGCATGGCAGTCCCAATTTGAAGTGCGATTTCACAGACATTTGCGCGGGTTTCTGCACAGCTGTCAATGAAAATCTCACCCCGAAATCTCAAAACGTAGTAAGAAACTACTTTTTGAAATCGGTGCAGCGTCGCACTGATTCGCACGGTGCCATTGCTGGAAATTGCCGCCGATTTGACATGTCAAATCGCATGTTAAATCGCACCAATGTGAACCATGGCTAACAAATAAATTTGCTGGAGTGTGTGTATGTTTGTACATTATTTTTGTACATTCTATGATACAGGCAGCTTTATATATAGTTAGATATTTATATATAAAACAATCAAGATATATAACCTTTGACTTGGTTTTAATACTCTTCGGATATATCTTGCATACAAGGCTGGTTAGAACTGTTTATCAAAGGCCCAAAATGCTGATAAGATTCTGTGGTATATAACAGTAAGAGTTAATGTATTTATAAGCTGCAGCTATATTACCATGTTTGATTGTAAAGTCTGATAAGGATTTATAAAGATTTTCTCTAAATGTAATCTTTGGACAATAGTTATCACTGATTAGATACAGAAATTCCTACTGTGTATCTGGCCTTTTACTGCCCATTCTTAGTTCTCAGTTAACAAATTATACATACTGCTGTGCTCAGGTCTGCTCCATCTTCTGATATTTACATGGATGAGTTCAGGTAATAGCACTGAAAACTGTTTTTGGTGTTCAGTTCTAGTTTGCAAGTATTAGGTAACCGAGAATTGGATGTGTGTGTGTGTGATTGCTGCATCTGACAGTTAAAAATTAGGTTTTAAAGCTGAACTCCTAGCAAAGGCTGAATACGCATTTGGAACATACACTGTACATGCTTACATGACTTACTAGGATTTGTTATTCTATAGTCCTAGCACCCCTTCTAGGCAAAAATGGGAGTATATCCTCAGATAAGAAGGGAGTAATCATTTTAATAATGTACCATCATCCAAGTTATAAAAGTGTAATGATGAGCGCAAACTTAAACTAAACTAAATAATCAATCCCAAACAAACAAGTGAGTAACACTATAGAAATAGTGATTAAAATTAATAGTCCAAATATGTGCAATACAGTGCAGCAGCAAATGTCCCAAATTAGTGAAATCCAGTGGGGAGACAAACGTAAATCAATCAGTGACAAGGCTTCTATCCATGTAACAACGAAATCATCCAGATGAGACTTCACAGATGAACGTTCTCACAGAGCGCTTACCTTCCACAAGGAAGAAAGGGGCATCAAACACATGCAATGATGATCCTGTAGGCAGCCGTCTCCGATGTAATCCTTAAGTCTCAGCCACATTCGACGTCCGGTCGAAAATGTAACGGATGTTCCAAAGAAAAAATGAAGCTCACATAGTGAAGTACGTAAACTTAAAAATGGTTTAATAAGGTAAACACACTTACAGAAAGAGAAACGAATATAAACACCAAAACAATGGCACTTCCGGTCGGACGGTCAGGGTGTCACGTCACTTCCGGTTGACCTTACGCGTTGCCCACCCAAATGTGAGGACATGCCCACCCAAATGTTTGTGGACTATCTCGGTACTGATAAAGAATGATGAAAGTTATTGAATTAAAAAAATGTATTACGGATAAACAATACAAAACAATCATACAGATCTAAGATTTGGCGAAGTCTCTACTAGTTTCGTGGGTGTACCGCTTCTTCAGGAGAGCCAATCCGATGGGTAAAAAGTGCGGAGGCGGGCCGCCTAAAAGGTTGCCCCCACGGCGGACGTGGGGGATAGTGCGCCATACTCACAGCAATGAAATCTCTGGATAGTTTGGGGGCTAGGGCAAAATAAGATAAAATAAGAAAATAATTCCTGGTGTAGAGCAGGCAGATAGACCAGATGGAATACAAGGCACTGGTTGGTGCAGAGGCCAAAGGGGTCATGAGGAGTGCAGTGTCCGGTGTCACTGGTAATAATCAGTGTGATGTCAGCCATGGAGGTATCCATATTGGTGACAGAAAGTGCAGGGTAATGCATGGACTAATAGGTAAAGACACCCATAGAAGTCCCCCAGGGCACTACAAACTACGTCAGTGCTGTCGCTGCCTCACTCAACACCAAGCTGAGATCCACGTAGGAATTATTTAATTTTTTTATCTTATTTTGCCCTGGCCCCCAAACTATCCACAGATTTCATTGCTGTGAGAATGACGCACTATCCCCCATGTCTGCCGCAGGGGGAACCAATTGGGCGGCCCGCATCCGGACTTGTTCTTATTACCCATCGGATTGGCTCTCCTGAAGAAGCGGTACACCCACGAAACTAGTAAAGACTTTGCTAAATCTTTAATCTGTTTGATTGTTTTGTATTGTTTATAGGTAATAAATCTTTTTAATTCAATAACTTTTATTGTTTTTTATCAGTACCGAGATAGTCCACAAACATTTGGGTGGGCATGTGCTCAAGTCTAGCTTCAGCAACTATTCTTTTGCCCCTACCCTTCCTCTTTTCCACCTCTTCTAGGCAGCTTAGCCAGGCCCTGAACCTCTGCACTATATTGGACTGTGCTGTAATGGGCAGGTAAGCATTACAGCATGATCCAGAACCTGCCTCAGACAGTAATTGGACAAAAAAACACATCACATCATGAGCATTTTCCCTGTAAACCATATAATGGTGATTAGTTGAGAATGCTGTCTCTCCCTCTCTAGAGTGCTTTTTTTTTCAAGGGATTACAGGAACTGATCTGAAATTGACCTGTACTGTGCATATGCAGGTTCACCTAAACCCTGACCCTATATAAAACTTCCTTTGCCTATGCTCCCCCAGCATTCTGTTTTCCAGCAGCATCAAAATCAATCTAGTTGGTGCTTGCATATAACCTTCTCCCTGAACCCATGTGACTAGCTTTTGTGTTTTGAGTGTGTGAGATCAGCCCCATGTCAAGAAGTGCTGGGAATTCAAATTCATGTGTGGTTGTGTAATTTAGCTCTATCATTGCTTGGAATGGTTTTAGGTTAAGCAAACCGCTTAATATATAACCTTAACAGTGTATGTTTATGGTTGGAAAATGTTCCTGGGTTTACTTTGTAATTATTAATAAGTAGCTGCCCATATTTTCCTATAAAGGATTTGCTCTTCTTGTACCTTGCCATCTTATAGAACTTATACTAGGCAGGATCTCTCTAATAATTGAAAACCTCTGTAAAGTCTGTAGGAAAGGCCAATGATGAACCCCTATAGACATGCACACATGTAATCTAGACAGCCTAGGCTGCTTTAGACTTTAGATCACACAAGAAAGCCATATTTGATTTTTATTTGCAAGAAAATTTCTTTACTTAAAAATGTCAAGTGATAAATCAGACCTGTGCTCTGTTGATTCTGGTAAAAGCGGTTGTATAGTAATTTTTATCTTTTACGTACAGGTAAGCCTATACGGTTTAGGAGATATTCCCCTCACAATAAGTCGCTGACTGCAGCGGCGCATACGCATTGGGGATTCTCGGCTGAAGGCCCGGCAGACGCTGGACCTTGCTGGAAAGAAGTCTGCCGCGCGCATGCACGGGAGTGACGACATCGCGGCTCCAGCCACTGACAGTGCTGGAGCCGCGATACCTGGAAGACACGCCAAGGGAAAATGTCATCTCCATTGGCGTGGACCGGCAGTGATACTGACACCTCATTCTAAGGTAAGTATTTCATAATGAGCTAGTATGCGGTGCATTCTAGCTCATTATGCCCTTTGCCTTACAGGTGGCACCAAAAAATATATATATATTTTGACTATACAACCGCTTTAAGTGTACATTTCAAAGGCAACCTCATGTCCAAAGTTAAAAAATATATAAATAATAAGAAAAGAACTTTGAAAAAAATAAAAAAATGAAGGAACACTAGTATCATTTAAATATTACAAAGAATATAACATAATTTTGTAGAAAGGAAATCAAGTCCGCAAAAATTCAAAAAGACTGACAGATTGCAAAAGAAAGTAGGACAAACCCCAAAAAATTATTCAAATATATATATATTAAAAAGATCACGTCTGTGCATGTAGACCCTTTACGAAATAATCTTGAGAGGGTGACTGGGGACAAAGTAAATGTACATTTATTAAATACCTTCAGCTCTGTGTATGGAGAAGTTCAAGTCCATAATGATATTGACAAAGCCCCAAATGAACAATCATGGCTCAAAACTGATATGGTCCAGAAATATTTAGATAGAGTAAAGGTGAATAAAGCACCTGGAACAGATGGCATCCACCCATGTGTCCTAAATAATAGAGCTCTGACATTTGATAGCCATTGTTTCTAATTGTTAGGTACTCTTTAATGACTGCATGAGTGAGTGAGTGAGTGAAAAACGTATATAGCGCAGCACATGCAAACTGAATCGCCTCTGGGCGCTGTATCCATTCCGTGAGTGAAACCCCTTTGACCTCAGAAGAGATGGGTTTTAATCCCTCTCCTGAAGGCCAAGTGGTCCAACTCCAATCGAGTGGTGGTTGGCAGAGCGTTCCACAGCTGAGGTCCCTGGACTGCAAACCTTCGATCTCCTTTGGACTTGTATCTGGCTTTGGGTATCTGGACAAGGTTTTGATTGGTGAATCGCAGATTACGATTGGGGTTGTGAGCTTTTATTTTTTCGCATAAATATTGGGGGGCGTTTCCGTGAATGCACTTATGCATTAGACAGAGTGCCTTAAAGTGATTCTGTCTTTTACTGGGAGCCAATGAAGGGATCTCAGTGAAGGTGTGATTGATTCCCATGTTTTTTTCCCAGTTACAAGTCGAGCGGCCGTGTTTTGGACGAGTTGCAGGCGAGCGGTTTGGTATTTGGGGAGTCCGAGATAGAGGGCATCTGCATAGTTAAGTCTGGAGTTGATAGTTGTTCCGACCACGACTGCTATGTCTTCTTTCGGAATAAAGGGAATGAGTCTGCGTAGTACGCGCAGCAGACGTGCGATCCGCTGACTACTGACCCTATTTGTGCATCCATTGTCATGTTGGTGTCAAAAATGACTCCGAGACTTTTGACTTTGGTGCTAGGGGTGATAGTTTTTCCCAGAATGGGCGGGGTGTCCATCTTATTGCGGGCTGATTTTTCCGTTGGCGTGAAACAGGAGAAGTTCTGTTTTCGAGCCGTTGAGTTTGAGATAATTCTTTGTCATCCAGTTTTCAATTAAGGAAAGGCATTTCTCTAGTCCAAGAGAATGATACAATGTGTATCATCTGCATAAGAGTGATAAAGTAACTTCTGGTTACTGATGATTTCAAAAAGAGGGCGGAGATAAATATTGAACAGAACCGGCGACAAAGGGGATCCTTGAGGGACTCCACATGATACCGTCCATTTTTCAGAAGTGAAAGGCCCCAGTTTCACTATTTGTGATCGTTTTCCAAGAAGGAGGAGAACCAGGCTAAATCACATTCCGCGACTCTGGCTACTTCAGCTAGCCGAGTCAGTAGTAAACCATGGTCTACAGTGTCGAACGCAGCGCTAAGGTCCAACAGTACCAGGAGACAAGATTCTCCTTCATCTGCTGCCTCGAGGGCGTCATCCCATATTTTGAGCAGTGCTGTTTCGGGTTCCGTGACCAGGACGTAAACCCGATTGAAATGGATCAAGTAATTTATGAGTGTCCAAGTGAAGTTGTAACTGTTGTACAACTTCTTTCTCCATTATCTTGGAGAAGACATTTAGGGCTGTTATGGGCCGACGATTGTTTGGATCTTTGGGGTCCAGGGTGTTTTTTTTTTTTTTAGAATTTGGTTTTATTATACCTTGTTTCAGCAAGGTGGGTACCGTCCCCTCTTTGAATGATTGGTTTAAGAGCTGCGAGATAGCTGGTGCCAGTATATCAGCACATTCTTTCAGCAGTTTGGTGGGGGTGATATCATTGGGCGCTGTGCTAGTTCACAGAGTACCGATGATATTTTTGGTGGCCTCAATGGAAATGGGTTTTAGAGAGAAATTAGTTGATTGTGGTGGTTTTCTGTGGGTGTTTGGTTTGAGTTTTGGGGAGGGGTTGATGAGGGGTCTATTTTGCTGAATACTTACCCGGATTTTTTACATTTTATTAATGAAATAATCCAATAATTCATTGCAGAATTAGTTGGAATTAGGGGCCTCTAAACAAGCTGGGTTCGTAGTCTGAGTGACCAGCTTGAAGAGTTCGCAGGGGCGGTTTTGGGCATTTGTGATGATGTTCGAGAGATGTTTTTTTTTCGGCCATGAAGATACCTTTGTGGTATTTCTTGGTAATTGTCTTATAGGTGGTGTGGTTTACTTCCGACGGGCTTATTTTCCAAGCAGCTTCGGCTCTTCTACGCTCTTGCTTTAGCAATGACAATTGGTCATTAAACAAGCCGGCGTTGTTGTTCCGGATGCAGTTTTGCGTTTTGGTGCTACTAAGTCGACTGACTGTTGTAGAGCCTTTGTTGATGGCGTGGAGAGTTTCTATGGCTGTTTGCTGTTGTTGGATAGTTTTTATTTTGTTCCCTAGTGTTGTTTTGAAGAGTTCCGAGTGGAGCTTCTTCTGAGATCTGGTCCAGTGAGCTGTTACCGGTATTACAGTTTTTTTTTTGGGGGGGGGGGTGTTTTTGGTAATAGTGAATTTGATAGCATGGTGATCTGTCCATGGTCGCGGCTCATTTTCCAAGACGTCTATTTTGACATCTTGTTTGAAAATGAGATCGAGCATATGACCTGAGGTATGAGTGGGCCCATGTACTAGTTGCTGCAGACCTAAACCTTCAAGATGGTCGATGCAGGCATTGGCGACGGGGTCCAATGAGGAGTTTGCCCACAGGTTGAAATCCCCGAGCATCAAAAGGTGTTTGATGTTTAGGGTATAGGTGGCAATGAACTCCGTCAATCACGTGAGAAGGTGCGTTTTTGGACCGGGAGGTCTATAGCAAAGTAGAATATGCACAGTATCTTGGGGATTTGTTTGCAGTTGCAGAGTGAGAGTTTCCATGAATGGAAGGGAGTTTTGAAGGACTGGTTTGGTGATCGAGAGGTGAATCTTGTGGATCACTGCCAGGCCTCCCCCTCTTTGCCCCACTCTGTTTTGCGTTTGAATGCGATAATTTGCTGGCACCAATTCTCCTAGAATGGTGTTGCAATTGGCTGTAAGCCAGCTTTCTGTGATGAAGAGGCAGTCTAAGTGGTATTGTAGGATGAAATCATGGATTTCATGTCGGTGCTTTACTGCCGATCTTGTGTTGACCAAATCGCATGATATGCGCTTAGCCTGGGGTAAATGAGTATAATGTTTGACTGTCGATCGTTGATAGATTCTTAACAGTTGTAAACTCCTTAGAGCTTTTATGGTGACCTCTGATAATATATAGACAAAGGGTTTTAGAACCTGGATGGTTTCTGCGGTGTATTTCAGATTAGCCATAGTAGCAGAGACGCGGGGAAAATAATATTGATCGGGGGGGGGGGGGGATTTGATGATTGATGGGGAGGAAGATTTCCAAGTGGCGTGAGTGAGTGAGTGAGTAACTTGTATAGCGCAACAAATGCAAACTTAATCGCCTCAAGGTGCTTTCCTTCTAGTGTCGTCCTGGTCCTTCAGAAGAGATGGGTCTTTAGTTTTTTCCTAAAAACCAGATGGTTTTCTTCCAGGCGGATGGTCGTGGGTAGAGCATTCCACTCGCTAAACCTTCCCTCCCTGTTGATCCAGAGAAAGGCAAAAAAAAAACCTGATCGTGCTGTGCCGATCTGCAACAGTAGGGAAAAAAATTCCTTCCTGGTCCCTCAAGGGTGATCGAGCAAAGCCTGGATCAAGTAGTGAATGGTGGGCATCCCTAGATTTGTAGCTGAACGAACTAATGGAGGGGGGGCCTGGGGTTTACATGCCACCTGCAATAGGGCTGAGGAGGGTGAGTGGGAATATTTGGAATGGGTTACACTCAGAGCTTTTTTTCTCAGAAAATAGGTGCAGGAACTCAACCACGACCCCGTTCAGATTTCACAAACAGTAGAAGGGTCTTAAAGGGGCATTAAATACCAGAATTGCACTACATACAGAGTGCAGAGTTCAGGGGGGTTACACACAGAGTGCAGAGCTGTCACTTGTAAACACAGAAACCAGACTTCTGTGTTTACAAGTGATTGTGGTGAGCAGGCACCAAAGGGTCTGGGCCAAAGGTGGTGGAACTGAGTTCCCCCAAGTTCCCCCAGAAAAAAAGCCCTGGTTACACTATTGTTGGGTGTAGCAAGATGGCCACCGGCTGGGAACTAGGCCCAAGCCGGTGGCTGAGGTTCTAGGGGTGCGAAGTGGGGTGATGGAGATCCTCCTGGGGCCCCGGGAAGATAGTGGAGATCTATATGGGGGACTTGGTGGGTTTCATGATGTTTAGGGGGGGTTTAAATGGTGTATGCGTGGCGCGCTGCTAGGCCCCGGCTGAAGCCGGGGACTTTCCTAGCTGTGGCCGCCGGGAAACGGGGTGTAACAGGGTGTTAGGTGCGGGGGGAGGTGTGGGGCTGCTACGGGCGCGGCTGGGGGGTGTGGGAGTCCCAGTCTGGGCAGGTACCTCAGGCCGTTGCTCCGTTCCTTGTTGGGCCGCAGCCGCGGCTTATCCTGACAAGGACGGCCGCGGACTGTCCCAAAGGAGGCGGATGGAGGTGGGGAAAGAGAAGCCTTACCTGTGGCGATGGAAGAGGGAAACCAGCGGGAAGGGAGACTCGTTTTCCCGGGTGCTGCAGCAAAGAGGTGGGAGGACCCTGCCTGGCTGATCTGTCCCTGGGGAGAGCCGACTCGTTTGAGAGTGTCCTGCTCTCTCTATCCCTGGGGTGAGCAGACTAAGGTGAGAGCGTCATGCTCCACTGCTGAATACCACTGAATTGGCATAAGGCCAATGTGGTGCCTATATTTAAAAAGGGATAGTCTTTAAAAAGTAACTATAGACATGTTGGTTCAACTTCTATAGTTGGAAAGATACTGGAGAATTTAATAAAACACCACATAGATAAGTTCTTGCTAAAAAAAAAAAATATTTCAAGCAATAGTCCGCAGACGTTGTTGGACAAATATGATTTATTTTTATGAAGAGATAAGTAAAACCTTAGACAAAGGTGTGGCTGTGGACATTGGGGTTTATATACTAAAGCTGGACAGTGCAAAACAAGTCTCACTTCTGCAAAGAAACCAATCAGCTTCCAGGTTTTATTGTCAAAGCTTAATTGAACAAGCCTGAGGTTTTGAAGCTGATTGGTTTCTTTGCAGAATTGAAACTGATTTTGCACTCTCCAGCTTTCGTAAATATCATAGTATACTTGGAAATGTTTTGCAAAAGTGTTTGATACAGTTCCCGACACACGGCTAATGTGTAAGGTAAAGTCTACAGGCATGGAAAGATCAGTTTGTACATGGATAGAAAACCGTCTAAAAACCATAATTGGAGAATAATGGTTAATGATTCTTACTCTGAATGGTCTAAGATTATTAGTGGTGTACCCCAAGGTTCAGTGTTGGGACCCTTACTTTTTAATATCTTTATAAATGATATTGGGCCTTGGATTAAAAGTACCATTTCAGTGTTTGCAGATGACGCTAAGCTATGCAGTGGAATAACATCCTTACAGGATGTCGCCAATTTACAAGCCAACCTGAATGCACAGTCTAAAAGGGCAACTATGTGGCAAATGGTATTTAAAGTGTTACTTAATCCAGTAATATTAAAATAGTTCATCTGGCCCGGCCCACAGCTTATAAATCTTTTTCTTTTTACATTAAAATATTGCCACTATATGCCTTTTTGGCTGATTTGTTTACCAGGGTCAGTGATAAACTGCACAGTTTCTCCAGTGCTGAGAGTTCAGGTAGGAGGACATTTCCACTTCAGCCTGTATACACACCTACATGTGTGAAGCCATGTGACCTGGCTAGCACTGAGAACAAGTAATTATTCTCTCCAGCATAAGACACAACTGAGCATGTGCAGGTACACTGGCTTTCCCCAGATAGGCCGTGCAGGAGGGAAGGATCTGTGCATACAGGATAAAACAGCCTTTTTACACAATACAGAGGATTAACCCCTTCAGGTTCCACCGTGAGTATAACAAGCATAATATGCTGCATATACAGACTGATTTTACTGTTGTGGGTTTAGTAACACTTTAATATTGAAAAATGTAAAGTTATGCACAGGGGGCTAAAAACATGCATGCATCTTACATACCAGGAGGAGAACAGCTGGGAGAGTCAATGGTTGGAGAAGGATCTAGGTGTTCTGGTAGATCATAGGCTTAATAGCACGCAATGCCAAGCTTCAGTTTGCAAAGAGAGCAAAATCCTTTCTTATATTAAGAGGAGCCTGGACTGCAGAGAGAGAGAGAGAGAAACATAATTTTGCCCCTGTTCAAATCATTAGTAAGACCTCATCTGGAATATGCCGTTCAGTTTTGGGCACCAGTTCACAAAACAGTGCAGAGAAGGGCAACCAAACTTATAAGAGGCATAGAGGAGCTCAGCTATGAGGAAAGATTAGAGGAACGGGATTTATCCTCTCTTGAGAAGATGCGATTAAGGGGGGATATAATCTACATTTATAAATATGCAAGTGTTCCATATAGTGAACTTGGTGTTGAGTTATTCACTTTAAGGTCATCAAAGAGGACAAGGGGGTGCACTGTCATACTCTGCTCCCCATCGCAGAATGCTGCGGAAGTGCTGAGGCGGCCAACTGCGCATGCGCGATGCGTTCCAATGGATTTACGACAGTGCACACCAGCGAAACCTCGTTTGGCATCCAGGCTCTTTCCTTAACATCCTCAGGGATTGGAGGATGTTAAAAAAAAAAAAAAAGAGCCAGGAGGCCGAGCGAGCGAAGCCACTTTCCCCTAAGTCCACGTCACCCTGAATGACGGCTTCGCTGGTGTGTACTGTCCTAAATCCATTGGAACGCATCACAATTGCGTTTGGAACACATCGCGCATGCGCAGTTGGCCGCTACGGCACTTCCGGAGCATTGTGTGATGGGGAACTGAATATGACGCGTCAGAGGCACTCTTTATGTCTGGAGGAAAAGAGATCTAATCTCTAAATACACAAAGGCGTATTCATAGTAAGAGCTGTGAAAATGTGGAAAAGACTCCATCAAGAACTGGCTCTGGTCAGCACAGTAGGTTGTTTTAAAAAAAAGGCCTGGATTCTTTCTTAGAAACACATAATGTAACTGGATACTAATATTTATCGGTGAAGTTGATCCAAAGAATATCCAATTACCTCTTGGGGGATCAGGAAGGATTTTTTTTCCATACTGGAGCAAATTGGATCATGCTTTATTGTTTTTTTTTGCCTTCCTCTGGATTAAAGCGGATGTTCACCCTAAATTTTGACTTTGGCTGAATTAAACCACCAGCCATAGACAATACCTAATCCGTTTTTTTTTTTTGTTTGTTTTTTTTATCGCGATCTTTACCTTTGTAATCCAGCAGTTTCTGTCCTGTCAATTACTATTCCCCGCGGGAGTGGGCGTGTATCACATTTTCCCTTGACCAGCACTATGTCTCCTGGGAGTGAGTCATGAGAATCCCAGGAGACGCGCTGTGCTGTAATCCCGCGATATCTCGCGGGTCATGTGACCTACGCCGGCCATTGTGATGGCAACAGTGCAATGTTGACGGCGACGCTCGCTGTCAACACTGCACATGCGCGGGATAGAGCAGTGAATGCTGGGACGTCAGCATTCACCGTATCCTGGAAGGACATGCTGATGGGCTTCACAGTGCCCACAGCAAAGATGGAAACGTCCATCTAGGGATTTTAAAACATCTCCTTTTCGGGACAAAAGAAATGCTGCAGGCTAAAAGACTGGGAGACACAAGTGGCTATTTGAACCAAGTAAGAGTGGCAAAAGGATTAAAAAAAAAAAAAAAAGAAAACCCGCAGAACCCCCGCTTTAAGTGTGGGTATAGGATTGCTAATATAGGATTGTGTACAGGTTTTTTCCCCTTCTATTGGTTGAATGGGATAAACTTTTTCAACCTAAAGCCTCGTACACACGATCGGGTTTTCTGCAGACAAAGTGTCACAGACCTAGAGCAAAAATGTAGCAAGTGAATTTAGAGCTCCAGATATAGTGACTGAAGCTGGCCATAGATTACATTTTTTTTTTTTTTTATCAAACAGCCAGCTGATCAAAAAAATTATGAATAAAATGGGATAGTCATAACCCCTGTCAGTTAATTTTTTTCCATATGTGTTCTATTGGGAAGACTTACCTTCACTTCCTAATTGCCAAAACGGCAAGCGAGCTGAAATCCCTGCAAATTAAAGGAATCCCTTGGGGACCGCAGGTCACCAGAACTAGTGTAACTATTGGAAGATTTCCCCTCTATTGCTTTTTTGGGGACAATCCAAAATGTGTGATTTTCTTTTACTTTCAGTAATAATGGTAAACAGGACAAATAGAGAGGGTGAATCTCCCTAACAGGGGCACAGACAGCAATTCAAATTTTATTGGTGTTCTAATTCCTCACCACTCCATCTAAAATGTAAAAAAGTTTTTACCTTTTAGTTTTACTTTAAATATAGAGATTTGTAAATTACCCATTCTCTTCTGTAACCACTGTTTTAAATAAGAAATTGGCAAAAAAAAACACACACACAAAAAACTTGCAGCACGCTTTTACACTTTGATATTTGAGATCCTCGCTGCGTTAGATGGTGTGTACCAACAACAAATGTGGTCATGTGTTCTAGCAGTCCATCATTTTCAATTCTGCACTAAAAACTGATAGCTGGAGAATGAAAATATGATTCCTTACATTAGCTATATTCAGATATATATATTCATATTCAGTGCATTTTTCAAAATGTTTCTACTTGCATGGCCCTGATGAAGAGACTAATTCCTGTTCATCCGCAGGGGAAAGTAGAAGTGGAAGCGGGAAAGGAAGGGATGAAATTTGAAGCCGGTGCCTTTTCCTACTATGGTGTGATGGCACTCACAGCATCTCCAGGTAGCACTGTCTTTTTACAGCTGTTTCTGCTGCTGATGTATGTCAAATGTTCATGTAAAGTTATTGTGGAGCTGTAAGCATCTATGTAGGGTCATATTATGTGCTGTGTATATCTAACAAAAATGGCATCAATCATCAGTATGTAAATCCAAAAAAGTGGAAACACAAGTATTAAAGAGTTGCTGCAGAATTAACTAATCATCCTGAAAGTGCCTACTTAAAGTGTTTGTAAAGGCTCAAATAAAAACAAAAAACAAACATGTCATACTTACTTGATCTGTACAATGGTTTTGCACATAGCAGCTCTGATCCTCTTTATCTGGGGTCTCATGCAGGCAATCCTGGTCCCTCCCTGAGTGCTCCCGGAGCAACCTGCTTGCTCTGGGAGCACTTGTGTATGCTCACTCCGGAGACACCGATGTGTGTCTGAGACACACAGAGCGAGGGTCTGCACGGCTCCCTCCTGACTGGCTTTGTTTGACAGCAGCAGGAGCCAATGGTCACTGATGGCCCTGTGGGGCGCATACTCCATGATAGGTGAAAATTGAGCCTGCTGGTTCTGCAGCTATGGATATGGTGAGTGCTTCTGTATGTCAGTGAAGCAATGTGGCAGTCCCCAGGACAGTATTCCTTTTGTTTTTTTTAGCAGTTTTGGGTACAAAGTCATCGCATGCATCTGCACCATTTTCAGTCGGAAACTGGGTACATTACACTGTCATAGCTGCTCCTGAGTCTTCATATTTTGGGGGTCCTGGAACACCATATCAAAGGGCCCCAGTCTGCTCAGCATTATTCTCTCAGTTGGGTAGCAGCTTTTCTCTGGTATTTAGAGGTCTATTTCATCCCCCCCCCCCACACTTTGGTAAGCCATGGTCATGAGCGGGAAGATAGATGGCGGTAAAGACAGTGGGGTGGGTTTCAGATCCCTCCATCAGGTAGGAAGGACTCACTTTTATAGGTCACCCTGTAATGGCTCCCCAAAGGGTCCCTGCCCTTATCTAGTATTTCCACTGCTTCAGTACTTCGCTTTATTTGTTTCAAGGGAGAAATTTGCTGCAGCCATGAATGGAGACATGTAACAAATCCAAAGTAGGTGCTATCCAAGTTTGGCTGCAAAAGTGCAAATACACTTTATTTCTGCTGGTATCCTCTTTTCCCTTACAGTCTTTTGTTATGGGCCTGGGAGCTGCCAAGCAAATCCCAAGTTTTTCCCAGTGCATCCTCGGTTACAAAAGTTATGTATGCCTATTGGGCTAACCTAGAGAAAGTGTTTTTACTATCGAAGCATTTTGCTCACCACTACCCCATGGAGGAGGAAGTCTACGACAAATTGAGTTTTCTGCTGGTTTAACCGTTTCTTACTTAAAGCCTTTGGCAGTTCCAGTAGAATACGAGAGACTCTACAGCCAAAGTTGAGTGTTTTCCAGTCTTTTAAAAGTTTGGGCAAAGCATATGCTCCACTCCACAGGATTAAATCTCAGAAGATCCTGCTATTTGGCAGCTCCTGGAGGACTTTCCAAGAGCCTTGAGTTTCTTGATTGATGCCTTGAAAGGCTTCATAAGGCAGCTTTCACAAGTGGTCAATTGTTCTGCCAAAATGATAAGGGGATTCTGTTTGTCAGCAGAACTTCTCTGTAAGAAGCAAAGAGGCTACACTTAGAGGGTGAGTGCTTGTTTGGATAATCCCTGGGTGCCTACATCCAAAACTATGTTCTTGCCCCTAAAGGAGAAGGCAGTGACACCTGCAAGAAGTGTTCCTTTCGTAAGCAACCAGCCACGGACTCTAAGCAAAAGCCTATATTGCAGTTCCCTAAGAACTGGACCTATGGAACTATGTGCTCAAGTTTTGAATGGAAATCCTTACAGTGAAGAGAGACCTCCACTCATGTTAGTGGGGGATGTCTATTGGCCCTTACTGGCTGCTTGGACACCTACATTCTCAGACAATTTGGTTAGCAGCGTAGTATTGAGAAACTTCATAATGGAGTTCACTGTCCTCCCCCTCTCCATTAAGTGCTTTGAATCCACAAAAAAAACCTTGGAAAGACTGCAGTTCCAGGGGTCATTACAGCCCTGGAAAGACCGCTTTCCAAGAGGCCATTGCACCTGTGCTGGCAGAAGAAAGCTCTCGCGTCTTTTGTTCCAACTTGTTCATAGTTCCCAAGTCAAACAGAGATTTCAAGGGTCTCAACAAGTTCCTGAAAATTTAAAAATTCATGATGGAATCCACCCTGTCAGTGATTGCTTTGCTTCATCAAGAGGACTTCAGGGGATATCAAGGACCGGATCGTAAAAAAACGGTTCTGCATTTCATGGTAGAGGATTACCACTATCAATTTGTAGAATTACCCTTTGGCTTCTCCACTGCCCCCAATATGTTTACCAATGTGTTGGCTCTGATTCTGAGGTTGTTGAGGTCCTGGGTAAGCCCCATTGTGGGGTATCTAGACAACCTGCTTCTTAGGGAACAATGTGCTGAGAGAACTGATGATTCAAGTCCCAGAGAGGTTCCTCTGGCTACTGAGCGTTTAGAAGTCGGCCTTGGTTTGGCCTCAAGTCCTCAATATGGCTCAGGCAAATGTTATACTTTGGTAAAGCAGGATGAACGGGTATCTGTGCTAACTAAAATTGGAGAGGAGAAGCAACCAGCACTGTTTTTTGAATAATCAAACAATAAAATAAAAATTCAAAATGCAATGCTTCAATTTGATGCTATTCATATAACAGTTCAGTTGTTGAAAAGATAGGGATAATGAAGAACCCTTCACCGACTTCAATGTGCATGGAAAAGCACACCACACCCAAGTGTTTCCAATCTGCTTACCAGAAGGATATGAAAAACAGACGGTTTGATCACATATCGCAGGGGACCAAATAAAGGTCAAGGTGTCGCACTCCAAGCACTGTAGAGCGATTGTAGGGATTCCAAATTCACCAATCTCATGTAATCATCAAAACTCCCAGAAAGAGAGGAATATGATATGCATTCGCCAACAAGATGTTACCCAATTGAAGGAAAAGGCAATGATAGTGAAGCCCGTAAAGTAAAAACAATATTTGTAGTCTACTTACAGGTAAATGGTATAAAGAAAAACATCATGATGTATAAAATTGCGCGGCTCTGTGCATGCTTGCATTAGACAGAGCCTGAGGAAGAAGCATGCATGCTTCGAATGCGCGCACCTCCCCGCTGACCCTACATCTGGAAGTGACCACATCTGCGGCTATGTTTCAGGGAATACTGCCTTCTGTCCTCGTTTGACGTGAGTGCTTGGTTCCACCACCGCTGCCGACATTGGAGAGGGCATACAGAGATCCCGTCCCCCAACATCAGGACACCAGTAGCCCCCGGGATTGAGCGGATGACGATTGCACCAGAAAAGCCCAATGTTACTGCTCATTTGTGAGTGTATCTCTTAATTTTTTATGTAACCTTCACAGTTTTACTGCTACACTTAGAAGGCGCTGCTTTTTTCCCCTTTGCTTGCATTAGGCAGCCTGACATGTTTCATCCCACAAGGATATCATCGGAGGTTTGTGTCTAGTACCAGGCATTTGCTATATTTACTTCTTTGGATCAGTTTTCCTTGATCTATGCCTTCCTTCCACTTCAGATTCTACCTAGCACAAGGTACCCTGCCTGGAGTTTGCATGTTTTTCCTGTGCCTGCGTTAGTTTCCCTTTGGGTACTCCGGTTTTCTTCCCACAATCCAAAGACATGCTGGTAGGTTAATTGGATCCTGTCTAAATTGTCCCTAGTATGTGAATGTATGAATGCGAGTTTGGGACTTTTAGAGTGTAAGCTCCTTAAGGGTAGCCACTGATGTGAATGTACAATGTATATGTAAAGCACTAAATTGATGGTATATAAGTACCTAAAAATAAATAACGTTAGAGGGCATTCCGGTGATTCTGATTGCATAGGCTTAGCTAGAAAGAATGTGGCATACCACCATTGAAATTCTCTTGGCAGATGTAAGGTCTTCCAAATTGTCCAGATTTTCTGTCACCGTGTCTGATCTACTATTCTGCTTTACAATTGATGGCTTTGACGGCAAGTCCTGAGGATTAGGGGTGTTTGATTCTGTGATTCCTACCCTCCTCAAGACTAGAATACTGACCTCCAGGAAAGTGTACCATGGTATTTGAAAGGCCTATTTCAACAATGTGTTCCAGGTTGTATTTTATCTTTTCTGTGTGGAGATGTCGGAGTACCATTTAAAGGACAGACTGTGCTTCTCACAATGCTATTTTAGTGACTTCTTGTGTCTCATCCTAGGTTAAAGCTGATGGTGTTCATCCTCTGTGGACATCCGCTTTAGGCAAAAGGTTTTGCAGATGGATTTGCAGTGGGAGAACCCCTGTATTGTTAGAGATTTGGGCATGTTGGCCTTGTTCAGTGTTTAGGATTAGGGATGAGCCGAACACCCCCCGAACACCCCCCGGTTCGTTTGCAGCAGAACATACGAATAGGCAAAATATGTGTTTGGACACGCGAACACTGTTAAAGTCTATCAGACATGAACGTGAATTTTTTATTTATTTTAAAGGCTTATATGCAAGTTATTGAAATAAAACGTGTCTGGGGACCTGGGTCCTGCTCCAGGGGACATGTATCGATGCAAAACCAAGTTTTAAAAACTACATTTTTTTTGGGAGCAGCAATTCATTATACCACCACTCTCCATTCTGACAGAGGGGGCGGAGGAGGATATGGAGGGTGACACTGAGCACAGAGGGGGACATGGAGGGTGACACCAAGCACGGAGGGGAAAGCAGAAGTGCGGAGGGGGGACACGAAGCATGGAGGGGAAGAGCAGAAAGGAGGATAGCAGCGGCACGGAGGGGGGACACGGAGCATGGAGGGGGAGAGCAGAACGAGGAGGACAGCAGCGGCACAGAGAGGGGACCAGGAGCATGGAGGGGGAGAGCAGCACGGATGGGGGAACTGGAGGAGGATACAGGGACAGTTAGGTATCGGGTGAAGCATCAGAGCATTTTTCACCGAGTACAAGTACTCGGGGAAATGCTTGGTATCGGTACCGATACTAGTATCGTATCGGGACAACCCTAATAGTAATACGACGTCTACAGATGGGATCTACTATCTTGAGTGGACGTCATATTGCGTCCTGGGCTTCGTGGGGGGATATCTGAATGATGCCTGCAGCTAGAGGCATCATTCAGATATCCTTCTCTTCTGCCGGCGATTCTGCGCACAAAAAGAATAATCATAGTGGCAGTTCCGCCGATTGATCGTTCTTATAGGCGGCGGGAGGAGGGATGTCCCCTCCCGCCGCCATCCGGTGCTTCTCCGGGCTCTCCCATGCCATTGGGGGGCCCGGAGAAAGAATCGTCCAGTGCCGGTGTCTTGTCAGATGACAAGCATAGAGATGACTGATGACCTAGATAGTCACCAGTCATCTCTATGACCGTCGGAGGCCCGGGCGAGATGTGATGACGTCACGCCTGGGTTCCCAGAAGTAAACAAAGCCGCCATTGTGGCTAGTAAGCATGAGATCGGTGAATTTTTTTCATGATCTCTTGCTTTCCAGCCTGGAGGAGAGATGTGGGGTTTTATTGCCCCTGCATCTCTCCATAAAGAGGACCTGTCATACACCATTCCTATTACAAGGGATGTTTACAAAATTTTCAAAGCGTTGCCTATGGAGATTTTTTGAGTTCCGAGTTCCGAAGACGGACATGTCTCCGGCGGACAAATTTCAAAGCAGGCTTTTTCCGCTGGGAATTTGTCCGCTGGGAAAACATGTCTGCTAGCCCCTACACACGATCGGAGATGTCTGCTAAAACGGTCCGTCGGACCAGTTTCAGCAGATAAATTTGATCGTGTGTACGCAGCCTAAGTGTTTTTTTCAGCTCTTGAGTGCACCCCTTTGGGCATCTTCTGTTAATGTCGTGTTTGGTGAGCATTGATTCCGAGCATGCGTGTTTGTACTTTTGGACTTTTGTCTGACAGATTTGTGTACACACGATAGGAAAATCTGACAACAGACCATTGTCTGTGGAAAATTTATAAGCCTGCCATCATTTGTCTCGCGGAAAGTTGGACAACAACTGTCTGATGGAGCATACAAACAGTTGGATTTTAGGCCAACAGTCTGTCCTCAAAAAATTCCTATTGGAAAATCTGATCGTGTTTACGACACAATGGGTAATCAATCCCATTGTGTCGAAGGAACAATCCTGGGTGAGTTGACCTGTTGTTTTGTTCAAGACGTTTCACATAGTGTCTTAAAGCACAATTCAGCAAAACTACATGGCATAAAATTTGATAGTGGGCATGTTAAATAGAGATGCTGGGTGATTTTCTCTCTCTAGTGGATTATTGTTAGGGGAAGGCCTAAAATAGTAAAAGTTCAGCTAAAAAGCCACGCTTCTCAGTCATGGCAGGAGGATCTGCCAGAGGGATCAATCATTTCCTGTTCTCCCTAAATCAGTTGTTGGGAAGAGTTCTTCTTTTAACATGAAAAAAGTCCTAAAATGTTCACGTTTCAGTCACCAATTTCCATCATCAAACAGCATTGTTCTAGAGGTGAGTTGGGGCAAAGAAGACAGGAATTGGGAGAGGTGATAAGAATAAGCTGTTTGGTGCCAGAATAAACCAACTGGGACCATTTTGTCTCCAGTGGTGCCAGCTTTTGGTAGTAGTAGCCTATTACTATTACTCTACTGGCACCACTGATTATAGATACTCTTGATTCACTCACACCATTCTTATAAAGATTGACCTATTGCGGTATCTTGAGTCCATTGTTTATTTTTTCAAGCCTTGAAGGGGATTGTGTTTGGCCCGCAAAACATTGGCCTTTTTTTTTTTACTTCTGTAACATTTGATCTGGTGTGTTGACTGATGTTGCCATGGGTGATTTCCCGCACTTTTTTCTGATAAATCATTGTCACCAGGACAGCAAGTGAGGGTCAATCTCTGTAGCAGAGCCCTAAACAGCAGTTAAAAATCGTACACGGGTTCTAATCCTTCTATACTCCACTGAAAAGTAGCCAGAACTTTTTTAGGTTTAATGTCAGCTTTTTGTGTAAGTCTTTTAACCACTTCAATACAGGCCCATTGTCATTTGACGTCCAGAGATGGGATCTCCCATCCTAAGTGGACGTCAAATGACGGCCTGGGCTTTGCGAGTGAATATCTGAATGATGCCTGCAGCCAGAGGCATCATCCAGATATCCTCTTCTTCAGCCGGTGATTCTGCACGACATAAGAATGATCATAGCGGCGGTTCCACCGCTTGATCGTTCTTACAGGCTGCGGGAGGGGACACCCCCCCCCCTCCCGCCGCCATCCGGTGCTTCTCCGGGCTCTCCCGTGCCTTGGGGGGCCCGGAGAACGAATCGTCTGGCGTCGGCAGGAAGCATAGAGATGACTGGTGACCAGATGGTCACCAGTCATCTCTATGACCGTCGGAGTACCCGGGCGCGATGTGATGACGTCACGCCCGGGTCCCCGTAAGTGAACAAAGCCGCGATTGCGGCTGTAAACAACAATTCATGAGATCAGTGAATTTTTTTTCACCGATCTCATGGTTTCCAGCCTGAAGGAGAGAAGATGTGAGGTCTTATTGACTCCGCATCTCTCCTTAAAGAGGACCTGTCGCACACATTTCCTATTACAAGGGATGTTTACATTCCTTGTAATAGGAATAAAAGTGCAAAAAAAAAAATTTTTTTTAAAAAAGTGTACAAAATAAAATAAAAAATAAGTCAAAAAATAAAATTAAAACGCCCCTGTCCCGGTAGCTCACGTGCAGAAGCAAACGCACACGTAAGTCCCGTCAACATATGTAAACACTGTTTAAACCACATATGTGAGGTATCGCCGCGTGCGTTAGAGTGCCAGCAACAAATCTAGCACTAGATCTCCTCTGTAAATTAAAACTGGTAACCTGTAAAAAAAAATAAAGCGTTGCCTATGGAGATTTTTAAGTACCGAAGTTTGCCGCCGTTCCATGAGTGTGCGCATAATTAAAGCGTGACATGTTGGGTATCTATTTACTCGGTGTAACATAATCTTTCACATAATACAAAAAAATTGGCATAACTTTACTGTTTTGTTATTTTTTAATTCATGAAACAATTTTTTTTCCAAAAAAAGGGTGTTTGAAAAATTATTGCGCAAATACCGTGCAAGATAAAACGTTGCAATGACCGTTGTTTTATTCCTTAGGGTGTCTGCTAAAAAAACATATATAATGTTTGGGGGTACAGCATAATTTTCTAGCAAAAATTATGATTTGTACATGTAGGAGAGACGTGCCAGAATAGGCCTGGTATGGAGGTGGTATAAAAGCCTGGTATTGAAGTGGTTAATCACCAAAATGATTTTGTGTTGTGTGTGAAAAATAACATTTCCATAGTGTTGGTAGAGGAAAAGTAATACAAGACAATACACAGTGAACATCAAGGACTTCCGATTGTAAAGTATTGGAGAATGGTTGCAAGTTCTCTAGATTACTCTTTTTTTTTTTTTACAAATTCACTTTCCTTATTTTCTTCAGATTCTAATCTAGTTAGAGCAAATATTGGTCTGTGACGTGAAAAATTATTTGACGTTTTCAGTAAAGGTTATGGTGACATCTTGTGGCGCAAAAGTGTTTTGACACGGATCTCGCAGCCCATAGATTTTTCAAGTATTGTGCCTTTTATTTAACTGTGTACTAATTTTTATTTATTTTTTTGAACTTTCTTTATATTAAGATGTATGTGCAAGATGCAGAAAATGCCAGGGATAGCAATCACAAATAGCATCAGGCAGATAAACTGTACAGCTGTAGAGGACATAATGAAAGAGCCTAACAAGGTATAATAACCTGGGTCGAATCCATAAAAAAAAACAGAACAGTGTTAAAGAATAAATAAAAAAACACTACAGCAAACATGTAGGAACCAGGAATCATTAAGAGATGCATTAGAAAGGCAATGCAGTCAGCTAGAGGTATCTTGAGTACACAGGCTTTTATTGAAATGTTTGATTTAAGCTATCATTGATCTTTTTTTGTTTTACAGGGTTTGTAAAGGAATTTTATCTTAATAGCTTAGTTTACCTTAATGCAGTGCTGTTTTCATGTCCTCATTGTTGTTGGTTGTTTTTTTTGCTCTCAAGTTGCTGTAATTCTTCTCTGATCTCCACACTTCCTGGTTGTCTGTTTCCTTATAACCACAGTACTGGGAGCTTTCTCTCTGTGGTCACTAATCAAGGAGGTGTGATTACTGTGTGTCTAAAACCCCACAGCACCAATCAGTTTTGTTTTCCAAACCATCACTGCCCTGTATTGGCTCTGTGGCTCTGTACAGCAGAGAAGCAGGAAACATGCAAAAACGAAACTAGAAACTACAGGTACATTATATGATTGATTGTTATCAATTTAAATAGTTTTTAAAAGGAATCAGTTAACTATTATGTCTCTATACCCTGTAAACAGTCATTTCAGCAAAAAAAAATTCCTTTACAACTCCTTTAAGGTGGCATTCTTTCTACTAGCCGCCGCATAATAGGAACTTGCGGGTTCCTATGGGGCCTATTTCCCGCTTGTATTGTCATAATAATTAATTAAATAGCATTTCGCATTGGCTCTAATTCAGCTGGTAACACACTTATGTTATTTTCTTGATTGCTCCAAAAATATTCCACTTTTTCCTTTGTGTAATCCTGGAACTTTCTACCTTCTGTCACAACTTTTATCATTTACTTTTCCTATTGTAATATCTAAATTATATTTTTTTAATGTATAATAATAAATACTATTGTTTAGCCTGTTGTAATGTATATTGTTTTATTGCAATAAACTAACCCAGTTTTTAATTTTGTTCCAATACTGATTGTGAAGGTTTTTATATATATATTTTTTCTCTGTAAACGTTTTGAAATTAATGGATAAGTTCTTACTGGATTTTGGCAACTGTCTGTCTGTATGAGAGGTATGAGCAGACTGTGCACTGAGACCCTGCAGGATCCCGGAATTGTACCTGTGATCAGCAGATCATGGGTGCAATGCTTTACAGGCTCCAATATAAATAAATAAACACACTTTTTTTGTTTTGTTTTTTACTTGCAAAATGGTGTGCATATATATTATTATTATTTTTTTTACAAAAGGTAAACTTTTATACTTTTAAATATTTCAAGTCTTCTGTACCATATTAAAAAACAACTACCGGCTTGTACTTAAGAGGTGCAAGACACAGTAACCCACAGCAACCAATCAGAATGCATTGTTTTACTGATGTGAAAGCGGATTGGTTTTGTATAGTTTACTGAACGCTGCACATTTAGGAAACTTACTAGGGTAATATTATTGTCTGCATTTCTAGTTTACACATACTGTAACATTTATTGTGTTTTCCTATATTGTCTATAATAGCTTCATTGCTTTTGACGCAAAAATTATCAGTTTAGTGACCAGTTTAGTTTTAAACTTTTCTTTTGATATGTATGTGCAATTTTAGCAAACCTATGTTTTTATGATAAGATACGTTATATGCATGAAGAAATAATGTTGGCATTGTAATTAAAAAGTCACTTTTCTCATTGGTAAGGAGACAACTACACCAGATATTTACATATTTGTGTTGATTGTTTTAACTGGCATGCCTGTATGTAGGCTGAAATTGGATCACTAAAGTGTTTGGGGGTGGAAAGGTTTATGATTGGGTTAATGTATTATCTCTTCCTTGCCTGTTTTTTATCTAAATACCCACCTATAATTTCATGCCAAAACCTTCCGGTTCAAGCCTTGCTCTATCATTTTGAACCCACAAAAGTCTGAGAAATATTTGTCATTCATATATAGGGAAGAAGGTGTGCTGCACAATGTGGGACACATGAATGGCTATTTAAAAAAACATGGCCGTGGAAATAAGTGTTACAATCTTATCAGCCTTAGCTTACATCATTCAACAATTAAAATTAAATGATTAAAAGTTTTTTTTACAGGCTTCATTGGCTTGTTATGCTTGTTGGCTACTCCAGCTAAGAGGCCACTGTTATAGAGGGTTTTCAGGTGTTACTCTTTCATGGTTTCTCTTCTCTCCTTGGTTACAGTTCCTCTGTCCCTGTCTCGTACCTTTGTTGTCAGCAGAACAGAATCGTTAGCTGGTTCTCCAGGTAAATCATGCATGTTTCTATTCAATTATTCTTTTACCATTCTTTGATTTCTCTCTTTTCCAATTTCATGCCTTTATACTGAACCAGAATCTTCATATTTGAAATAGGTTTCAGAGTTAGCCCGAAAGATGAAACATGGTACCCTGGTCTTTTTTTTTTTTTTTATCTGTTAACTGTAAAAAATATTTGTGTATGACAGGTCAAAAAAAAAATTACAGATGTCATTCTTTCAGATTATACTACCGCCTACATAAGAAATGGGCATGGGAAAACTATAAACTGTAGGCCAGGATAACCTCTCCTACTGACAGCATTCCTTAGTTGTTTGGTATTGTCCTTAGAGGATGGACTTCTGTTGTTCAGCGCTGCTGTGTAAACATATATTTACTAGCACTTTTATTTTCTTTAAGGCTTTGATATAGCTTTTCAAGACTTATCAACATCTTTTCTACATCATTGCTAGAGTTTGTCTTTTTGATTAGTTAATCATAGCTTTTGGAGTGTCCTATCTGGAAACTGCTGGACTGGACATTGCAAGGCGAGCCTGGAAGTTAACTTCAAGCTCTATATTGCAACTAGGGCACTTTCCAGATCCCATTCTGCCTAAACACAGACTGGAAGCCCCTCACTGGTGTAGTAAAGACCCCTTTGTTTTACCACTTCTGCATTGTCAACATCCAAGCACCTCAAACATAGTACCCAGTGTGTGTGCAAACGCTAGGGTACAAAGTCCATCAAACACTCAGACAAGCCTTTCTGGCATAAAAGTCACTTCCTCTTTCAAAGATGGGGGCTGTTTGTTGGCCTTTGTGGACATTTGAACAGCTTGTGCCTCAGATTCCTGGCTTAGAAAGATGATTTGCAGTGGGAGATTTGCTCCATGCCCCCTCCTCTCAACCTTCCTGTATTACTGCACAGATTAGAACTCCATCAAACCCTCATGGGTCTTTTGTATCAAGGTGCCATTGCCCCAGTTCCTGTGGCAAAATGGTTTAATTTCAACTTGCTTGCTTACCCCATCTTGGATCTCAAAGCAATGAATGTCTTCATTTGGCCCAAAAATTTCCACATGGAATCCACTAGATCTGTCAGTGCCTAATTCTTATCGTTCCCATTTGGGTCCCCTACACTGCTAGCTCATGGCCCTGCCATTCGGTGGCCCCTTATTTAGCAAGGCTCTAGCTCCAATTTTAGCCCTGCATCACTATTGTGGAATACTTGGATGATCTTCTGCCGAGAGAACAATCGGCACAGGCTCTGTCGGACAACAGGACCTTGTCTGTACAGACATTACAATGGTCTAGATGAAACTTGAAATTTCAGAAATCACAGGTGAAACCAACTCATTTGGAGTATCTGGGTCTAGTCCTGTAAAGGGCTCAGACCAGAGTGTTTCTCCCACAGGACAAATGTCAGACTCTCCACTTTTGCATAAATGTCCTAGATCTGGACCATTTTTCCGGTTTCATTCCAGACCTCTTCAACACCATATCCTATTCGTTGTCAGAGAAGTCAGTTCCGTCCCTGGCCTGGTGGCTCCAGAATCAGGCTCTGGAATCAGAAAAGTTCTTGGGTAGATCCATCACAATGCATGTCAGTCTGTTGGACTAGGGAGGAGTCATGGGCACTCTTTTGGTGCAAGGATCTTTCTCCCAGTCAACATTCTGGATTTGGCTGTCTCTGCAGTGCTAGATGGTCCTGCTGTAAGATCATCTGATCTGGATTCAGTCGGACTTGAGGCTCCTCCCTGAACATTGATTCAGCAATCATCAAGGAAGAACATGAAGCCTTGCTGTGGCAAGAGAAATGTAGGTCAGATATTTTAATGGGCATAATTTCGCATTCCAACTTTGTCTGCCATTGACTTCCCAGGCATGGACAATTGACAGGCAGACTTCTTCAGCTGGCAACATGTATATCCAGTCGAGTGGTCTCTACACACGCAGATGTTCCAGAACTTGTGTTGCAGGTGGGGGACATGGAATGTGGACCTAGTGGCTCCAGGTTCAGTAACAAACTGAAAAGGTTTTTCACTGGGTACAGGAATCCTGTAGTGGAAGCAATGAATGCTCTAGTGGCTCTTTGGGCTCAGTAGGCCTTGATCTATGCCTTTCTTAAATTAGGTCATTCTGGTACGGCTTATAGCTCCGTACTGGTCTACTTGGATTTGGTACATCATAAAATGTGGATGTAAGGTGCTGGACTCGCCAGATCGACCTTTATCAGATTGTCTTAATCTGTGTCGTAGTTTGGGCTGTGAGAGTTTAACTACTGCTTCTTTTAGAAAGATGGATTCCCTTTTTGTCATTCTGGATGGTTCCTGTAAGGGTACACCAACTTCTCATGCCACCATCTTGGGTGGCTCAGACAGACTATTATCCAGGCTGACTTACTCTAGGGTCGGAATCCACCCTTTCCTGTCATGGCACACTTTACTAAATTTGTAAATGCTTCCTGGGCTTTTTGGTCATTGAGCTGTTGTTTCACACATTTGAAAGGCTGACACCTGATCCTCTGTTCCCATTCACTAGGTGGGTGTTCAAGCCTAATCTGTTGACCGCTTTGGGCGTGAGGTCCTTCTGGTAGCACTTTGAGCTGCAGGCAGTTCCCAGTTTTCTGTTTTCTTAGAACTTTGTAGAATTTTTGTTTACAGTGTTTCTTGCCCCTCCTGGGTAAGGTTGGGGGTTGTTGGGGCTCTGGAAATCTGGCACATCTAACATACCCCATCATTGGAAAGTCCACTGTGGTGGAAAAACTATTAAAATTAGAAGATTGCATACATTTTCATCCATGGAAACCCTAGTGAATCGCTACATGTTATAGCTTAGAGTGGAAATGGAAAGTATTCACAGCGCTTTACTTTTTCCACATTTTATTATGTAACAGCCTTATTTAAAAATTGATTAAATTCCTTATTTTCTTCAAAACTGTACAAACAATACCCCATAATGCCAATAAGTATTCACAGTCTTTGCTCAATTACATACAATTAAGTTGCGCTAATCAAAAAAAGATACATAAACAAAAAATAAAAATAAAAAAAGACCAAAAACACAACCTGAGTGTGATGTATCAATAACCCATAAAAAATCTGAAAAAAGTATTGATAAAGGAAACAAAGTCTCTGAGGCCGCATACACACGATCGGTCCAGCCCGATGAGAAGGGTCCGACGGACCGTTTTCATCGGTTCACCGCTGAAGTGGCCTGATGGTCTGATGTGCGTACATACCATCAGTCCAAAATCCGATCGGGTCAGAACGCGGTGACGTAGAACACAATGACGTGCTGAAAAAACAAAGTTCAATGCTTCCAAGCATGCGTCGACTCGATTCTGAGCATGTGCAGGTTTTTGGTCCGATGCTTTTGTGTACTAACCATCGGTTTGGTCCGATGGTCAGGCGTCCATCGGTCCGATTTTAAAGCAAGTTTTAATACTTTGGTCCGACGGACAACGGTCCGACGGACAACGGTCCGATGGGCCGTACACACGCTCGGTTTGGACCGATGAAACTGGCCTTGAGGCCAGTTTCAACAGACAAAAGCGATCGTGTGTACGCGGCCTGAAAGATAGGAAATTAAGTTCAGAAATGGAAGAATTCCAGCAGGATGGACAGTCACAGAGTTGTCCCATAGCCACGCCTTTACCATCTTGGCTGTGCTTAGGGTTGTTGTCCTGTTGGAAGATGAACCTTTGCCCCAGTCTGATGTCCGGAGCGCTCTGGAGCAGGTTTTCATCAAGTATGTCTCTGTACATTTCTGCATTCATCTTTCCCCCAATCCTGACTAGTCTCCCTGTTCCTGCCACTGAAAAACATCCCCACAGCATGATGCTGCCACAACCATGCTTCACTGTAGGGATGGTATTGGCCAGGTGATGAGCAGTGCCTGGTTTATTCCAGACATAATGCTTGCCATTCAGGCCAATGAGTTCAATCTTTGTTTTATCAGACCAGAGACATTTTTGGTTTCTTATGGTCAGAGTCCTTCAGATGCCTTTTGGCAAGTTCCAGGGGGGCTGTCATGTGCCTTTTACTGAGGAGTGGCTTCTGTCTGGCCACTCTACCATACAGGCCTGATTGGTGGAGTGCTACAAAAATAATTGTTCTTCTGGAAGGTTCTCCCCTCTCCACAGTGAAACCCTGGAGCTCTGTCAGAGTGGCCATAGAGTTCCTGGTCACCCCCCTTCTCCCCCAATCGCTCAGTTTGGCCAGGCGGTCTGCTCTAGGAAGAGTCCTGGTGGTTCCAAACGTCTTCCATTTACGGATGATGGAGGCCAGTGTGGTCATTGAAACCTTCAATGCTGCAGACATTTTTCTTTACCCTTCCCCAGATCTGTGCCTCGATACAATTTTTTGTCTCCGAGGTCTACAGAAAATTCCTTGGACTTCATGGCTTGGTTTGTGCTCTGACATGCACTGTTAACTGTGGAGCCCTATATAGACAGGTGTGCGCCGTTCTAAATCGTGTCCAAACAACTAAATTTACCACAGGATGATCAGTGGAAACGGGTTGCATCTGAGCTCAATGTTGCGTGTCATGGCAAAGGCTTTGAATACTTATGTACATGTGATTTAATTTTAATTTTTTATTTTTAATAAATTTGCAAATATTTCAAACAAACTTTTTTTTACATTGTCATTATGGGGTATTGTTTGTAGAATTTTGAGGGAAAAAATAAATCGAATCCATTTTGAAATAAAGCTGTAACATAATAAAATGTGGAAAAAATGAAGCGCTGTGAATACTTTCCGGATGCACTGTATATAAAAAAAACAAAGAGCCATTAATGCAATAAAAATAAGTATGATCAGATGGCACCTTTTCTTCAATAGGATGGACAGTATGTTTATATTTTCATAATGCACTTTCTCCTAAGGTAATATTTGGTCCAGCATCTCTTGATGTCAATAGCTGTGTTTCCTCCACTGTGGCATTTCAATTGATATTTCATATTACGCATGTAAAATAATTTGTTTAGGGGTTTAAATCCCTCTTGAGCTCAAAATTGCATATTTATGCTAGTACAATGTGAGGAAACCTGCCTAGAATTCCTGTGCAATTTAGCCACACCCACTTTTTACTATGGCACACTTTGCATGCTGCTTGCCTTTCAAGTGTTCTCTTATATTGTCAACAGGCCCGGATTTCCCACAAGGCCACTGAGGCCAGGCCTTGGGGCGGCAGGGCGCCCAAGGGCATAGATTCCCCAGTGGCATAGATTCCCCACGACGCCCGGAACATACAGTTAAGGGTCTTAAGTTATGGGGGAATCCACGCTCATTAACAAGTGATTGCGGCGATGTCGCCAAAATCATTTGTAAAATGTATGCTCCCGTCCGTCCTCCCCTCTCCCCCCCACCCCACATACCTCTCTCTGCTGCCTCTGTCTTCGGGAATCCGTCCTCCCCCCGGCCACCGAGTCTGTTTCCTGTTCCTGCTGCCGATGTACACAGTGAGAGGGGAGACCTGTGCTCTTCCCATCTCAGCTGTGACAGGAGTTCTAGCACAGTGCTAGGACTCCTGTTTTGGAGGTGACAGGGTCAATAAAGAGAACATGTCACCTCCAATTGCTATCACACAGGAAATTGTTTTGTCCTGTGTGATAGCAAAAAAGTTAAGTGAAAAAAAAATTGCTAAAATAAATAAATAAAATAATTAAATTAATAAAATAAAAAAGTAAATAAAAGGTAAAGAATAAGAAAAATAATAAGAAAAGTATACAACAAAAAAAGTAAGCGACAAGCTACAAATAAATAAAAATAATAAAAGTGGTAAAAAAAAATATAAAAAAAATATTTGAACTAACCATGCCGCCCCTGCCACCCAGTTGCCATTCTCCGTTGATTTGGGGGGGGGGGGGGGTGGTTCGGTTGGCTGGGGGGGGGGTGCATTGCGGAACCTGGCCTTGGGGCAGCAGGGAGAGCAAATCCGGCCCTAATTGTCAATTTTCATTATTGTTGGGATATACGTGGTTGTCTTTTTGTAACAGTGCAGAGACAATTCTTGATAAAGTGTGGTCAGTCAGAATCTAGCCATTGTCTGATGGTTTAGGAATGTACTTTGTACTCCTCTTTCCTTGTTTTGATGCTATATTTTATTTCTTACTTCAGCTCCACTGGTCTTTTTTTTGTAATCCTCTCTCCCTTGAGCCTATAAAGCATTGCGTCTCACTGAAATGGTTAATGCCCATCTGGGCCCAGTGAACCCTTATACACGTGACCAATAGTCCTTCAAACAGTCATTAGTTATAATAGGTATTGCACAAACTTATCCAATTCTGTCTACATACAGTACAGTTCCTGCCACCACTAATTTTTCCTCACTGAAACGTAGCATTTAAAAAAGTGTCTTTGCTTCCCACTGATTGCATCAACCGCTTGACACTTATTACTGCTCCTTATAAAGGCCAATAAATCCATATCCTTTGCAGAGATAAATTCGCCAATTAAATATTTGCATCCCCATGGTTTCCAGTGACCACGTTGGGTATGTTTTTTTTAGCCTAACACATCCCTCTGTGATCTCAAAATTGTAGACATTTCTTCATCATACTTTGAGTAAATTCACTACATCCCTTCAGGAACTTCTCAGTCTCTTTCCTCTTGCCAGCATAAAAGGCGTTTTAGGATAGGTGGGCTAATGCCCTGTGTGCATGGAGCTTAAAAAACGTCTTCTGTGCTATACACCATATGTTGACATACAGGCAACCAACCATACTTGATTCTAACCCATCTTCTCAGAATAAATAGTTATTGGTGGTTGGGCTTCCCCTGTTTCGTTTCTCTGACCTAATTTTCTGGATAATCTGGTTGATCTAACATTCATGACACAAATATGTGTGTTGCATTGTGTAGTTCAAATCCCTTTGCACTGCAGCAAGCTTTAGGAAAGGCTTACAAGTTGTTTAATCATGGTGATCACATGCTTTATATGTCTGTTTCAGAAGTTGGCCTCTGTCAAGTTTGCTTGATTAAAAATTCTTATTTTATGTAATACATTTTTTATTTATTTTTTGCCTTTTAAAAGAGAAGTGTGGGAAGGTGCAAAAAACAAACAGTGTACATACTCTCCTAGATGACTGCAGCATAGATGTATACACTGAGAACTGAGCGATCAAAGACTGCTGATCGCTCAGTTCTCGGGTCCACTTTAAGCACAAAGAAGTGACTGTCAGTCACTGGCTCTCTGCTATGCCCCTCCTGCCCTCACTGGAGAGCCAGCTGGTGAGGATTTGGGTGTGGCTGACTCAGGATTTCCCCAGCCCATTGAAAGGCTAAGCCAGCTGCTAGTCAGGCAATCTAGGAAAATCACGAATTTGTCAGTAATCTCTGCAGAGCCTGGACTGGCTCTGTGATGTCAGCCAACAGCAGACTTTAGCCCGCTGTCAGCTGAATCTGGGTCATGGGAGTGTAGAACTAAGCGCCTTCCTGTGACCCACAGGAGAAAAAGAGCTTTGGCCATATTTCTCAAACGCATTTCTGGGAAAAGTGACCGTGATTATTCAAAGATTGAAGTATCAGAAGGGAGTGAAATGAGTGCATGTGTGTTTGAAGAACTTAAGCCAAAACATATTTGTGTTTTCTTATGATCTTGTTCTCTAACCCTTACAGTTGGTCACATTATACAAGATTGCTTGAAGAGATCTCATTGATTTACTCTATTGATCTCTTTATTATGCCATTTTGATTCTTACATTGGCAGCCTCCAGCAGTGTACTGCAAGGTTCAGGATCATTAATCCTGCTCATAGCATTCTGTCAATTTTCCAAGTCTTTTTTTTTTTTTTGACCTGACATACAGTAATCTCTATTTAATGAAAGAAAAATCTGGGCTGTTTTTTGTTTTTTTACATGTTTTGTAAAAGTGTGAACAAATGCACTGTCTTTCTTTTACAGTTTTTAGACTTAAAACATCCTCCACACCATTTATTCTGTCTGTTTTTCTATGTAGAGATTTATATATTTTTTGATCCAAACTCTTAATAACAACGGTTTTGTTTTGTGATTCCATTCTGATTTGTGGAAGAAAAGGTATACTATCCCAAAAAAATACAGAAAAAAATATTACAACTTTTTGTGATCACAAAGGCTTCTGGCCAATATGGCAATGCTGTAACTAGTGGCAACATGATTGCTGGCGGGGGCATGGAATCCACTGACCTATTTGGTATCACTCCTTCACTGGCCAAAAACCTATAGAATCTCTATTCCCAGGTAGGCAGCAATGCCATAGAAACAGGTTGGTGGTCTCTTTGCCCTCTCTAATGATCCTGGCACTGGCAAATCGCCCCCAGTGACAGGAATGCTAGTGTGGTTTGAGTAATAAGGGGCTCTTAAATCTGATCTTCCAGACAAGCCATTAAATACACAGATGAAATAAATATAAGGTAGCGCTGTTACCTGACAAAGTATTTGTATTCCTGTCCAGCCAGTCCTGAGCTGGACAGGAATCCCTGTATAACCCTACATGGCAAGGCAGAAGATGTGAATTTGCTCTGCTTCTGTTGAGTAACATTTAGGCAGGCCACACAGGATTAATTTTCTGTCATTCAACCAGTGGGTTGAATAAAAGAAAATTAATCGATTCCCTCATCTACATTTTCAATGTGCATGGAGGAATCCCTCTTTCAGAACTATTGTATTCTGACAGCGGGGACTTCCCTGCCATCAGAATACACTCAACACCATTGGCTAATGCCAGTGGCACTGAGCAAGCGAACATTTTCCAATATGCTGGTTGTACAAAAGTCAATCAGTTTGCTACAATATCTCTATGGGATTAAGGTCTGGGCTCTGACTAGGCCAATCTAAAAGTATTTTATTTTTTTGCATCCTGTTTATGGTGGATTTGCTTTGATGCTTATGGTCATTGTCCTGCTGCATCATCATTTAAATTCTACTAAGCTTCAGATGGCGGACAGCCACCCTGACATTATCCTGCAGGATACTTTGGTAAACTTGGGAATTATTAAACCCTTGATAGCAAGTGGTCCAGGCCCTGAGGCAGCAAGCAAGTGCAAATTATGGTGCTTCCTCCATTTTACTTCACCGTTGGGATGATTTTTTGTTGTTGATAAGCTGTGTCCTTTTTGTACCATACATTGTGCTGAGTATTCTTCCTGAACAATTCAATCTTTTATTTTTTTTTTATTTTTTTTCAGTCCACAAAACATTAGTTAGCATTCCGCTTAGCCGAAGTGCCCTTTGGCGAGCTTCAAGCATGCAGCAATGTTGTTGTGTTTTTTTTTTTTTTTTTAGAGCTTTCTACCACCGTGTTCTGCCAAGAGGCACCCTGCCTGTTTAAAGACATACCTATGGTAGACTCGTGTACTCATATAAAGGGATGTTTGCCAGTTCCAGTGTTGTTTTCAAGCCTTTAGCTGTTACTCTTGAGTGTTTCTTTACCTCACTGAAGATTCAGTGCTGTGCCTTGGCAGTCATCTTGGCTGGGCGCCCACTTCTAGGAAGAGTAGCCACAGTACTAAACTGACTCCATTTAGCCTAGGTTCACATACATGAGATTCGGGAAGCAGCACGATTCCAGTGTGGATTCCTGTATCGCTTCTCTCCCACAGGCAGTTCACACTGCCCTCTGCAAACCGCTACAGGTGTCAATAAAATGTTAATGACACCCCCAAATCGGTACACAGATCGCAGTGTGAACTGTAAATTCACACAGGAATAGGATCGCATTTGTTGAGAAAACCCATGCGATCCGATTCTAGTGCGTGGAAAAAAGTCCCTGCACTATTTTCCTGCGAATCCAATGCAAGATCAGCCATACAACTGTATAGCTGAACTTGCATTGCATAGACATTACATGCGATTGGTACCACAGTGCGGGTGCGAATCACTTGTGATATCTGTGTTCGTACAAGTGTGAACCTGATGAGATTAATTTGTGTCCCTTTCCAGCCTTATGCAGATCAACTACTCTTGATCCTTTGTCTTCAGAGAGCTTCTTGTTGCGAGGCATGGTTTACATCAGCTAATACTACTTATGAACAGTGATCTTAAAATGTTTCAGTGTCTTTTATCAATCAAAGTAGCTCTAAACCACATCTCCAAACTAATTTCATTTATTGGACTTCAGGTCGGCAATCTACCAACTTCCAGTTAGCTTTCGTTGAAGTAATTCATTTAAGTTCATTTCCTCCAGCAGTGTAAATGTTTAATGGGTGTGTACTAAAAAAACACAATCTGAATTGTTTGTGTTTTTCAGCCTGCCTTTCTATTTAGGGCTTAACTTAACCTAACTCGGCTGACATTTTAGCTTTATGTAAAGTTTGTATATTTTTGGCGATTTGTCTGAAATATAGAATTGAAGAAAAGAAAACCGACAATCCGTTAATGTTAAGGGTTTTTGAAAAAAATGCACATAAGGGATCTGGACTGTATGGTCTTATTTACCAGCTCAATCCAGCTACCACCACTGTCAGAGGTAAGTGCTGGTGGGGTAAACTGTTCACATCTTGGATCTCCAGTAAGTACCTCTAGCTTGGCCCTCCCAAACTAATTGGCGAGCAGCACTCAGTTTTCAATGTTCTAAGGACTGTGTATTACATGCACAAATGTCTTGATTTGTCTGTAGCAAAACTGTAACAATTTTTTTCTTAATGTGTCCATTAGCTGAAAATAAATCACCACCTCGCCCCTGTGGGTTAAATCATTCGGACTCCCTAAACAGAAGTGACAGAATTGATGCCGTCACGCCAACACTGGGAAGCAGTAATAACCAGCTAAATGCATCATTCTTACAAGTGTACATCCCGGATTACTCTGTGAGAGCCATAACAGACCTGCAGTTTGTCAAGGTATATTCCATTTTTTCTGCCACTGTTTTATATACAGTGCAGAAAATAAGTATTTGAACACCCTGTTATTTTGCAAGTTCCCCCACTTGGAAATCATGGAGGGGTCTGAAATTGTCATCGTAGGTGCATGTCCACTGTGAGAGACATAATCAACAAAAAAAAATCCAGAAATCACAATGTATGATTTTTTTAACTATTTATTTGTATGATACAGCTGCAAATAAGTATTTGAACACCTGAGAAAATCAATGTTAATATTTGGTACAGTAGCCTTTGTTTGCAATTACAGAGGTCAAACGTTTCTTGTAGTTTTTCACCAGGTTTGCACACACTGGAGGAGGGATTTTGGCCCACTCCTCCACACAGATCTTCTCTAGATCAGTCAGGTTTCTGGGCTGTCGCTGAGAAACACAGTGTTTGAGCTCCCTCCAAAGATTCTCTATTGGGTTTAGGTCTGGAGACTGGCTAGGCCACGCCAGAACCTTGATATGCTTCTTACAGAGCCACTCCTTGGTTATCCTGGCTGTGTGCTTCGGGTCATTGTCATGTTGGAAGACCCAGCCTCGACCCATCTTCAAAGCTCTAACTGGGGGAAGGAGGTTGTTGCCCAAAATCTCGCAATACATGGCCCCGGTCATCATCTCCTTAATACAGTGCAGTCGCCCTGTCCCATGTGCAGAAAAACACCCCCAAAGCATGATGCTACCACCCCCATGCTTTACAGTAGGGATGGTGTTCTTGGGATGGTACTCATCATTCTTCTTCCTCCAAACACGGTTAGTGGAATTATGACCAAAAAGTTCTATTTTGGTCTCATCTGACCACGTGACTTTCTCCCATGACTCCTCTGGATCATCCAAATGGTCATTGGCAAACTTAAGACGGGCCTTGACATGTGCTGGTTTAAGCAGGGGAACCTTCCGTGCCATGCATGATTTCAAACCATGACGTCTTAGTGTATTACCAACAGTAACCTTGGAAACGGTGGTCCCAGCTCTTTTCAGGTCATTGACCAGCTCCTCCCGTGTAGTCCTGGGCTGATTTCTCACCTTTCTTAGGATCATTGAGACCCCACGAGGTGAGATTTTGCATGGAGCCCCAGTCCGAGGGAGATTGACAGTCATGTTTAGCTTCTTCCATTTTCTAATGATTGCTCCAACAGTGGACCTTTTTTCACCAAGCTGCTTGGCAATTTCCCCGTAGCCCTTTCCAGCCTTGTGGAGGTGTACAATTTTGTCTCTAGTGTCTTTGGACAGCTCTTTGGTCTTGGCCATGTTAGTAGTTGGATTCTTACTGATTGTATGGGGTGGACAGGTGTCTTTATGCAGCTAATGACCTCAAACAGGTGCATCTAATTTAGGATAATAAATGGAGTGGAGGTGGACATTTTAAAGGCAGACTAACAGGTCTTTGAGGGTCAGAATTCTAGCTGATAGACAGGTGTTCAAATACTTATTTGCAGCTGTATCATACAAATAAATAGTTAAAAAAATCATACATTGTGATTTCTGGATTTTTTTTTTTGATTATGTCTCTCACAGTGGACATGCACCTACGATAACAATTTCAGACCCCTCCATGATTTCCAAGTGGGAGAACTTGCAAAATAGCAGGGTGTTCAAATACTTATTTTCTGCACTGTAGTACCACCATCTTCCACAGATATACAAAGCAGGGGCATAGAAAGGATGTAACAGCATGGAACAAAGGTACATTAATGCTGCTCAAGTAGTTTATTATGTTGCAGAAAAAGTAGTCCTTTTTTGGGATAGAGTTAATAAACTAGTTTAGGGTTCCCTTTCTGTATCTTAAAGCCTAGCGCATGTAGTATATTTTCCTTTGCTTACCTGTTGTTAGACCATGCATCTCCTTTTATTTGTTTCGGCTGCCCCATTCAGCTTTCGGTAGCAAAGAGACTAGCTGACACTTTCAAGTATGGAGGATTAACCACTTCCAGATATATACGTCAGCTTTGAAGAGAAATATCGTTGTTATGGTAGCAGCTAGCGACCACGACCCCGGTATCCTCTTTTTCAGCGGGCGGTCTGGTTTAGTTTCTGACAATAGTGGTCTCTGCGGCAAATCACTTTTATCGGCAGCGGGAGAGAGGAGTTAGTTATGAAGACGAGGAGAAGATGGCCCCCACCCGTCTCCATACCATTGCAGGGCGGAAGCAGCGTCAAAACGTCACTTCCGCCCATAGCTCTTAAAGGGCCATTTCTTTTCTTTTTTTTTTCAAGTAACCAATTTTTTATTTATTTTTTATTGCATTTAAGGCTCCTTTTACACCAGCCGGATCCATTGTAGCGGAGTCCGTCAGCTCAGCGGGGGATCTCTCCGTGGATCTCCGCTGAGTTGGCGGGTGACCGGTCCATCTCTGCTCACTGAGCGGGGAGGGGTTTGTCCAGCACCGCTGTCTCCTATAGAGAGATCTGATGAAAACGGATTTCACCCAATCCGATCCGCCATGGACGGATGGCGACGTATCGCCATCCATCTCATTTTATCGGATCGTGTCGGAGGTCAGTGGATATGTCACCGCTGACATCCGACACTCCATAGAGAAGAATGGTCCGTCGAAAGAAATGACAGGCGGACCTAAACGGCCCAACCCTGTGGAAGGGGCATTAGTGTAAATATGATATCTGAGGTCTTTTTGACCCCAGATCTCATATTTAAGAGGTCATGTCATGCTTGTTTTCCATTACAAGGGATAATTACATTACATTACAAGTGACACAATTTTTTTGAAAAAGAACAGTGTAAAAATAAAAAGGTAAAATAAATAATAAGAATTTTTTTTTTTAAATGTGTCCCGTCTCGCCAAGCTCGCATGCAGAAGCGAACGCATACGTAAGCAGCCCCCGCATATGAAAACGGTGTTTAAACCACACATGTGAGGTTTTGCCACGATCGTTGGAGCAAGAGCAAGAATTCTAGCCCTAGACCTCAAAACTCTAGACCTGTAACTCAAAAAATGCAACCTGTAGAATTTTTGAAAAAGTCACCTATGGAGATTTTTGAGCGTGAAAAACTTGTCGCCATTCCACGAGCGACAATTTTGAAGCGTGAAGGTGCAACATTATCTTTCACAATATACAGTACAGACCAAAAGTTTGGACACATCTTCTCATTCCAAGAGCTTTCTTTATTTTCATGACTATGAAAATTGTAGCGTCACACTGAAGGCATCAAAACTATGAATTAACACACGTAGCATTATATACATAACAAAAAAGTGTGAAACAACTGAAAATATATGTCATATTCTAGGTTCTTCAAAGTAGCCACCTTTTGCAGCAGACACATCTCTAGAACAACTGTTAAGAGGAGACTGTGTGAATCAGGCCTTCATGGTAGAATATCTGCTAGGAAACCACTGCCAAAGAAAGGCAACAAGACTTGTTTGGGCTAAAGAACACAAGGAATGGACATTAGACCAGTGGAAATCTGTGCTTTGGTCTGATGAGTCCAAACTTGAGATCTTTGGTTCCAACCACCGTATCTTTGTGCGACACAGAAAAGGTGAACGGATGGACTCTACATGCCTGGTTCCCACCATGAAGCATGGAGGAGTAGGTGTGATGGTGTGGGGGTGCTTTGCTGGTGACAATGTTGGGGATTTATTAAAAAATTGAAGGCATACTGAACCAGCATGGCTACCACAGCATCTTGCAGCGGCATGCTATTCCATCTGGTTTGCGTTTAGTTGGACCATCATTTATTTTTCAAAAGGACAATGACCCCAAACACACCTCCAGGCTGTGTAAGGGCTATTTGACCAAGAAGAAGAAGAGTGATGGGGTGCTGCACCAGATAACCTGGCCTCCACAGTCACCGGACCTGAACCCAATTGAGATGGTTTGGGGTGACCTGGACCACAGAGTGAAGGCAACAGGGCCAACAAGTGCTAAGCATCTCTGGGAACTCCTTCAAGACTGTTGGAAGACCATTTTAGGTGACTACCTCTTGAGAATGCCAAAAGTGTGCAAAGCACTAATCAAAGCAAAAGGTGTCTACTTTGAAGAACCTAGAATATGACATATTTTCAGTGGTTTCACACTTTTTTGTTATGTATATAATTCCACATGTGTTAATTTGTTAATAAGTTTTGATGCCTTCAGTGTGAATCTACAATTTTCATAGTCATGAAAATAAAGAAAATTCTTGGAATGAGAAGGTGTGTCAAAAAAGTTTGGTCTGTACTGTATATTAAAAACAAATGGGATAAAATTTTTATTTTTTTCCAAAAAAAAAGCATGCTTATAAGACGGTGTGACAAAGTATTGCAATGACCGCAATTTTATTATCTAGGTTGTTAGAATTTTTTTATAATGTTTGGGGGTTCTAAGTAATTTTCTAGCAAAAAAAATGTTTTCAACTTGTAAACAACAAATCTCAGAAATAGGCTTGGTCCTTAAGTGGTTAATTTACTTAGTCCATGTAATAGCGATGGTGTTTGGCCCAATGCTTCACATGGTCTGACTTGGGACTTTTTGGAGTTTCCACAGAGCTGTCGTTCCTACCTCCCAGTGGCTTAACAGAGGTGGGTGAAGGAGGAAAAGTAAGGAGAGTATATATCTGCATAGACAAAACTAAAGCAAGCCTGTCAGTGGGTCATGGCAGGCACTCTATTAACAAAAATTGCCTGTTGATCCAAAACTTCAGGCGCAAAGTATACCAATTTACCACCCAATTGCTGATCTTGCAGAAACTAGCCAATAGGGAAGTGCTGAAAGCAGTTGGTTCTTTCAGGTGTAAACCAGGAAAGGTTGAAGCATTTTGAAATGTTATTTTTATAGAACCCCAGGGTGCTTAGCATCCAGTTTGTTCATAGAGGCATGAGTTAAGCAGAGAGGCATAAGTGCCAGGCTAAAGGTTTGTCTCATTACAGATAATCTAGAAGGTTCTATACATTTCCAATACAACAGGACATGTGTATAAATAGGTGGGTAACTGCTCACCTATGTTGCTGTCATTTAAAAAAAAAGCTTGTCCACACCACCCGGTCAGATTGTAGCTACCTTTCTGCTGCAGCACTCAGGTAGGACACACAACTGTATGCCACCTTTTGAGACCTTCCTCATGGATTCTTTTCTTTTTCATTTTTAATCCCTGCTTTTTTTCTTGCGTTCTCTACAATAGATCACAAGGCAGCAGTACCAAAATGCCCTCATGGCTTCTCGAATGGACAAAACTCCACAATCCTCAGACAGTGAAAACACTAAAATTGAAATGACTCTAACTGAGCTACATGACGGTTTAGCCGATGAAACGGGCAATCTGCTCAATGAACAGAACTGTGTTTCACACAAGTCTAATCACAGTATGCACAATGAAGGGCCTATCTGAGCCAATGTCACACAGCTTGCTAAAATTCAGGACTATCTTCACTCCATTCTCCAGCTTCACTCCTGGATTGTCTGTGCGATTGAAAAGGTGTCTGGTATGTGCACTTGCCATGTTCCATCCAGCATTCTGAGACCAAAGATTCTGAGCCCAGCGGTGAGAGGACCCGAAGAGTTTAACACTAGTGTGACAGATGTTTAGAAGAGAAAAACAGTAATAAGAGATTGATATTTCATGTATGAGACCAAAAAGAAATGGCTAACCTGTTCAGATGAAAATTTGAACCACCACAGTTTTTTTTATGCCCCACTGCATTAGATTTAAAGGATGCATAAAGACAACTTTCAGATTAATTCTATTGTGCTTTTTTATGTTAAATATTTTATTTTGGTATTTAATGTTTGTAATTACACACCTGAGGTGCAGTTGACTTGATTGTATAGTGTGGAAGCCCAAAATTGTTTTCAGATATCTCATTACTGGTGACATTTTTCCACTTGTTATATATTTGGGAATTATGGTAATAAGTGACCTGACCCATATTATTTTGGCAGCACACTGCTTCCCCTATAGGCGTTTGCAACCAAATATTTATATCCTAGAAATGATTGTTAGAGAGTATGACACCCGGTTAAGATTTACAGATTATATCTTTTTTTTTCCGGTCTTTAAGGTTTTGTCCATAGTATTAAGATAGCCCTAGTTTGCCAGTCACCTAAAAAATGACCATGTTTTAATGGGAACACAAGGTGTCAAATTGTGTTAACATTTATGGGGATGGGTAAGACAAGATAATATTACTCTTCTCCATGTTTAAAGGTCCACGCTAAACACTCGGTATCAAAATTTGATACCTGTGTAGAGGGCATTGCGGGATTCTAGCGTTGAAAAAGGCTTTAAACAGATTGCAGGATTAAGACACAAGTGTTATTTACTTTTAATCCTTTAATTAAAAGTATCTCCAAACCAACCCAGAGTTTAATGTTCAAAAATAAATAAAACACATTCTTATACTTGGTGTTTGGTGCAGTGTGTAACAAGTGAAACAGAAGTACTCCGCTGTCAAATCCTCTAACTCAACAGCAGTTATTGTTCTAAGGTCCTAGAAAAGTGCTACAGATTTGGAGCCCTTGCATAAAGCTGAGCATATTTGTTACTCCGATGTATACAAATTACTAAATACATATGTTAGTGAAGATGATGGTGCAATCATACAGGTGAAAATCGAAAAATTAGAATATTGTGCAAAAGTTCATTTATTTTACTAATGCAACTTAAAAGGTGAAACTAATATATGAGATAGACTCATTACTAGATAGTTCAAGCCGTGATTTGTCATAATTGTGATGATTATGGCTTACAGCTCATGAAAACCCCAAATCCACAATCTCCGAAAATTTGAATATTGTGAAAAAGGTACAATATTCTAGGCTCAAAGTGTCCCACTCTAATCAGCTAATTAAGCCATAACACAGACAAAAGGTTCCTGAGCCTTTAAATGGTCTCTCAGTCTGGTTCAGTAGGAATCGCAATTATAGGAAAGACTGCTGACCTGACAGTTGTGCAGAAAACCATCAATGACACTCTCCATAAGAAGGGAAAGCCTCAAAAGGTAAGTGCAAAAGAAGTTGGATGTTCCCAAAGTGCTGTATCAAAGCACATAAATAGAAAGTTATGTGGAAGGTAAAAGTGTGGAAGAAAAAGATGCACAAGCAGCAGGGATGACTGCAGCCTGGAGAAGATTGTCAGGAAAAGGCCATTCAAAAGTGTTAGGAACTTTCATAAGGAGTGGACGGAGGCTGGAGTCAGTGCATTAAGAGCCACCACACACACAGACGGATCCTGGACATAGGCTTCAAATGTTGTATTCCTCTTGAATAACAAACAACGTCAGAAGCCTCTTACCTGGCTAAAGAAAAACAGTCCTCGTCTGTTGCCCTGTTGTCCAAAGTGCTGTTGATACAGCACTTTGGGAACATCCAACTTCTTTTGCAGTTACCTTTTGAGGCTTTCCCTCCTTATGAAGGGTGTCAATGATTTGTTTTCTGCACAACTCTCAGGTCAGCAGTCTTTCCCATGATTGTGATTTATACTAAACCAGACTGAGAGACCATTTAAAGGTTTAGGAACCCTTTGCAGGTGTTATGGCTTAATTAGCCGATTTAGAGTGGGACAATTTGAGCCTAGAATATTGTACCTTTTCACAATATTCTAATTTTCTGAGACTGTGGACTTTGTGTTTTCATGAGCTGTAAGCCATAATCATCACAATTATGACAAATCACGGCCTAGACTCATTGCATGCAAAGCAAGATAGTTCATCTCATATATTAGTTTCACCTTTTAAGTTGCATTAGTGAAATAAATGAACTTTTGCACGATATTCACATTTTTGGAGTTTAACCTGTATATGTAAAAATCTACCTAGAATGGAACTAAACCCACCAATTTAACTGTTTTCCAAAAAAAAAGCTCCAGTGAGAAATGTTTAGTAAATGTTATCTAGCCATTCTCAATGAGGGCTCCTGCTGGGGGTTCTTGGTACTGTGGCTGATTGATTCTACCTACATAGCTTCAGGGCAACACCACTTATCAAAGCCAGTGGCACAACACTTTTAGCTTTCTAGAAGGGTGGCTTTCTGACCACCACTGTATAAGGGACATTCTTCCCATTGTTCACCAATGCAAGGGTCATTTTTTTTGGGGGGGGGGGGGTGCCTTTATCAAACATACCTATGTTTTTAGCATTGTGTGCTACATTCAATTCATTCCACTGGTAATGGCTGTCACAGTTGCCAGTGTGCTTATGTCCACTTTCAGTCAAACTTTTATGTCCTCAAATGGCTGGTGTCATTGCTGCTCACACATGCAGCACCATGTCAACTACAGATTTAAATAGAGGCCATCTTCGGCTGCAGAAAGGATAAGAAGGGTTTAGTTACGCTTTAAAAATTATCTGTGTATAGCATATTTTTGAGTGTCCCTCTTTCTTATCTGTCACTCCTTCCTTCTTTCCTCATAATTATAGTCTGGAGTATCTTTTCAGAGCAAATTGGAGCTTTGTTGCGATAACCTATTTATAATCACAAAACATAGAAGAAAACTTAAAACAAAGCTGCATCCTTTTCAGTTTATAGAGATCTGAACGGATATAAATGGATGCCATCCGTTTACATCTGTTCTGTTTTATGTCCGTTTTTAGGCAAGAAAAATGTTTTGTTTATACTTTTGTCACCTCTGACAAAAGTATAAAGTCTGTGCAACAACTAGGGGAAAAAAAGATAAACGGATGTAGACTGATGTAAACTGAACTAAACATGACTGAATAGATTGATTTCTTTGTGAAAGGAGCCTAAGATTCCATACTAAAGTCCTGTAAAGGAGATTTAAAGCCAAAACTTTTTTAGTGAGTGATGAGGGTTTGGGAAACTAGTCAGGCTGCTGTCTGTATCTGAGATTCACTCTGTCCTAGTAACTTATGCCACTGAGACTGAAAATGAAGGAAAATCCAAAATTTTGAGTTGTAAAAAGGGGAGTAGAGGGGAAATCTTTCAGTAGGAATCCTTGTTCTGGTGACAGCTGTCTACTGGTGGATATCCCACTTTTTGGAAAGATTACTTTTCACTTCTCTTTGAGTCAATAGGACAGATATGGAAGGGAAATCACCCCAAAAAGGTGCAGATAGTAAAAAAACAAAACAAAGGCTTTTTCAAAATGGAAATGCAAAAATTGCATGAAATTTCTGCTTCAGAGTCTTTATTACAAAAGTCTCAACCTGAACTGCCTTGGCTTTCAGTAGGATAATACTAGAGCGTCTATGGAAAGATGACTTGCTTTCATCATTTTAAAAATGAAAAGCTGAAGTTTCAATTTCAATCATGATCACAGCTATTTATTCCTTACTTTCTTATCCCCTACCCCAAATTGACAAATTGACTTTTGGTTGAGTGGCTATTTTGTGGGCTGGAGGATGATTAATGTAAGGGCAGGCTGTTTTGCCAGGAATCCTTGACATCAGGAAGATGCCCATTTTTTTTTTTTTTCTGACTCGCTGCTTTTGAATCTCTATTGACCCAGCCAAGGACTTATTGCTGTGCTTAAGGGACGTGTTCACTCCTAACATGCTTTACTAGCCTTTGCAAGTAGCTTAGTGCCTTATAATCTGTTTGTCATGAGGGGCTAAATATTAGTTGAATAGGGATCATACTTCATGTTCTTTTTGTCGATGCAGTGTTAACTTGAACTGTATACCTTTCATTCATTGCACTATTCATTTGGCTCTACCACTGAGATTAAATCAAAATAATCCTGTCCACAAAATGCAGAACCTATAATTTCTATCTAAAAATGCTGACTCCCTGGCTCTAATACTGAGTCACGAATCCGCTATGCAGATTGGAAAGGTAGAACCCTCTTTTTATAAATTCAAACTTTAATATTTTGCAAGTATCCTTTAGTTAAACATACAATTCAGTGCTTTTTTTTTTTTAAGAGTGAATATTATATTAGGCCCTGATCGCGCTATTATTTTGATACATATGAATTCTTGCCTTTTTTAAAGCCGTTACTGTATAAACAATGCTAAGCCGTTACTGTATAAACAATGAGAGACCTCTGTTTTTAGCAATGTGTATTCTCCTCCTAGATGCTATTAAAAATGTGGTGTTTTGGAGAAATGCTGCTATCTTGTAGTTGAACCTGATGTTTGTGCCTAGATGACTATTTTTTCAATTTTAATGTTTTACTGTATAATACTTTTGTCTTTTCCCCATTGAGTAAGTATGAAACCATGCTTTGCTTGAGAGGTTGAACGTCGCGTGTGCAGTTATCTGCTGATCGGTTAATGGTTGCTATTGTTCTGGTATAAATTCTTCAATTAACCTCCTGACCATGTAGTTGTTTGCCTCACAGCAGCAGCTGTGCTTGCAAAGTGGCCTTTGCTTCATTTTTCCTCAGGCTGGGTTCACACTATTGCAAATTGGATGCAGCTTTCGCCGCATCCAATTCGCATGTCTGGAGATTGTGATCGGCTCTATGAATCTGATTCACACATCTCCGGAGCGGCTTCAGGGTGACTTGCACAGGAGTCCTGTGCGTCTTCTGGTCTGTTTCAGGTTTGAATTCAGGCTAAAATCAGAGCTGTAATGGGAAAGCTGCGGTGTGAACCCAGCCTCAAATTGAAAAGTGAAAATTGTCCAGAAATACTGGAGTACTTCCCTGAAAAACCACCATTGACGCCTAGGTAAAAAATAACTCTGCTTGTGCTTGCTGATGACATGTCGGTATATATTAAGGACAGTGCAGTTAGGTTGCAACATTAACATTGACCACCAGAACAGACCGCAACTGCTCGTTTCATGACCTATCTGGTTAGCTTTAGATTGCTAAAAGTAGATTCCCCTTGCCATCTTTCCCCAATTCAGCACTTACATGCACATACTGTGCCATCATTTCTCTCTTTGCCAAATATTACAGTGCTCTTGATGGTGATTGTAGTTGGAAATTATAGATATAGGTGTCCGTTTATGAAGCAGTGAACAGCGGTGATTCCAGCGATCACCACTGATCACAGCCCATAAACAGTTTATGAAACAGAGATAAAGTGTTTGAATTTGTTCTCCCGCTGATTATCTCCACACACAGAGAAGTCTCATATACTGACACAGAAACAGACAGTTTATGAAGCTGTGATCTGAGCACTTCACTGGCGATCTGTGTCAGAATTCACATGCCCCGATTAACTATCTCAGAGCTGGTGAAGCGGGGAGTTAAGAGGGAATCCTGGGGGATATAGGGAGGAAGATTAACTTCCTTCTACCTCGTTTTGACCCCCTTAACACTGTAACCATGTCCTCCTGTAATATTTATGTGTATACATATACATACATATATCATGTGTATATGTATGTATATATATATATATATATATATATATATATATATATATATATAATGTGTGTGTGTATACATGTATATATAATGTGTGTGTATACATGTATATATAATGTGTGTGTGTATACATATTTAAATATTATGTAGGGGGACTCGTTATTTTAATTACATTAACCACGCCATCTGTCAGTGTACTGAGCGGTGATAATTTATCACTGCTCAATAAACTGACATCTCCATGTTTCTGTGAATTTCTGGGTACTGTAATCTCGTAAAGTCTCATGAGATTCCAGTATCAGGGGCAGTTCTCCACTGTTAGAAGCATTGGTAGATCACTTCACTCCTCCAAGGGTGAAGCGATCTTCTCCGCTTCATAAACTGGCACACAGAGGAGAAAAATATTCACTGTGAATGCCGGAGAACGAAGCAGTGAATAGATTTCACTGCTTCATAAAAGGACAGCATAGTATTTCCTTGGCACATTTCTATTGGCTGTGATTAGCCTACCGTGCTAGAAATGTACAATGCGAAAAACAAAATATTACAGATATTAAGCTTGTGCTCCCCAGTTGTATTTTTGTATTATTCCAACCTCTGACAAGTAGCCACCATTAAAGCGGAGCTCCACCCTGATTTTAAATTTTTTTTTCAAAAATCTAAAAAAAAAAAAAAAAAAAATACTCACCCTAAATAGGCTGTTGCTATGCGGAAGTCCCGAATCTGCCCTCATGATCCGCGGTGTGGTTTTCTTCCTCCTCCTCTTCTCGGTGTCTTCTTGTGAATGGGCCGCGCTGCATTCTGGGAACTGTGTGTATCCCAGAAAGCAGCCGGACCATTCACAAAGCGCCGCGCTGCTCGCACATGCGCAGTAGAAAACGGGCAGTGAAGCTGCACGGCTTCACTGCCTGTTTCCCTGACTGTGGATGGCGGTGCGAGGATCGGCATCGGCGGGGGCCGTCAGCGCGGGCGCCTAGGACAGGTAAGTGTCCTTATTCAAAGTCAGCAGCTACACTGTTAGTAGCTGCCGACTTTGGAAAAAAAAAATGCGGGTGGAGCTCCGCTTTAACTTTTTAATCTGTAGCTCTTTTGTAGGCAAGCATATGGGATGCTTACCGAGTAAATCAACCCCAAGCAACACAATGAATAAGCAAACCCCCCCCAAAAAAAACTCTCTCTTCCCCATGCTCACCTGCTGAATTCTTTGACTCAGCAAATCATCTTTGTGCTTTTTTATGAAGAAAGCACTCCACACTCATACCAATGCTGTACTGACATAGATCTTTCTCAGGTCAGTGTACACAAAATTTGCTGTGATGTTAAAGAGAAACTGTCAGGATAGAACTATAGGAACTGCTATTGATGCCTTGTTTTTAATGGTCCAAGTACAGGGGCCATCATTCTTATCCATCCTTGGTGAGTCACTGACCTGGAATTAGTGTGTGCGTATCAGGTGACTAATCACCTAATTTTAGAATTCTTGTTCCTGGGAAATTACTCGCTAAGACCCCTTTCACACTGAAGACCACCTTGCGCTAGCGGTAAAGCACCACCCGTTTTAGCGGCGTTTTACCAGCGCTTTTAACCCCACAGAAGGGGTTAACAAGGGGTTCAAAGTGAAGCTGTCTAAGCACTTTGCAGGCACTTTGGCAGTGCTGCTCATTGATTTCAATGGCTGGGGCAGTGTGGGTGAGGTATATACACCGCTCCTACACCACCCCAAAGATTCTGCTTGCAGGACTTTTTTCCCCGTCCTGCAAGCGCATTACCCCAGAGTGTGAAAGCACTCAGGGTTTCACACTGGGGAGTTCTTTAGAGGTGCTTTTCAGGTGCTTTTACAGACGTTATTTTTAGCGTTAAAATGCCTGAAATGCGCCTTCAGTTTAAAAGGGGTTTAAAGAATAAAATATTTAAAAGGATGATCACTCTGGAGCTTCTCATCTTCCTGAACAAATTCGCAATGGCAACTTCCATGTTTCATTAATAAATAATCTTTCTGGCATCCTACATATAGGAAGCAATTCTATTACCATAATTACTCTATTGTTTTCTATGTTGATGCACAGGCAGTATCTATTTGTTAATGAATAAATCTAAAACTGTACAGATATCATAACCCTGCAAATGGCTGGATGTGAAGTATTACCAACTTATTTCACTGTTGTATCTTAGGACACAGGTACGCTGACAGGGGTGCCATGACCTCCAACTATCAGATTGTTTGTGTCACTCTAGAGGTCATTGATTTCTCTGGTAACCAGGGATATTGATAGACAATTAAACATTTCCAAACCTCCATGTACCTCAGATGCTCTAGGTACATTCAGTAAGATGTCCAAGTATATAGATGCTTGCTGATGCCATAGAGGTCATTATCTGTTGAAATGATGTAGATCGACCCAACATAAACATTGTACAGTATTTCTTGTATATCTATGCACTGTTATATTGAATTTTAGACAGGAGGGGTGTTGATGATACAGAATTAAATTAACACTAGGGGATGATTTTTTTTTTTATATGTATGGGCAATACATAATGTGTTATTGAAGGTAATATTTGCCACTAGGTAGGTGCCTTTGTACTAGATATTGCAATATCTTTTAGCCATATGTTTATTTGTTTCTCTTCTTATCACACTGAAAGCGGTATTAAACCCAACAACAATATAATATATTTCAGCTTACCAATTATTAGATGTAGTGGTTGTATTGGTTTTATAGGCTACCCTCACCCTCCTCTGTTTTCCCCCTGTTGATCTGGCCAGCAAAACACCTGTTCTGTTATACAGACACCACTCTGGATGAAGGGGCACATTGTCAGTCTAGGGGTAGGGGAATGTTTAAAGTACTAGCGGATTCAAGCCGGCCATACACAGTTCGAATCTCGGGCAGTTCAGCGGAAACCAGCCGAAAATCGAACCGTTATTGGGAAGGCTGCTATAGCAGATGCTAGAGATAATCAGTCTTCTCCCAGGAGGGATGGCTTCCCCCACCCCCAGGAGAAGACAATGGCCTGGCATGAGGGGTTCCTGCATCAACACTGTGGGTGTTGATGGGGGGAATTGAGCCAATTTCTTTTTTTGCAACCCGTGGTTGCAGGAAAGAAGTTTGCTTAATGTATGGCCGGTCTTAGATACACTAACATGTTAAAGCTGAACTCCAGCTGAAACTTTATAATCCGTTACAGCAAACAGTTTTTTTTTCTGTTTGGATAAAGGCTTTACATGAATGAATAAAAGCTGATCATTTGAAACACCCCTGCCAGTGTTAAATAGTCTGTCCCATCTCCGTACCTGCAAGAGAGCTTTTCTGTTAGAAAACAGACTTACTGGCTGGATCACAAGGTGAAAATAGAAGAAGGCCTAAAACAGGACCAATGCAACCATCGCATCAAAGAATTGGTAAGTTGCAATATAATAAATGTTTGTTTTTGGGTTTATTACTGCTTCATGTCATTATAAACCTGTAAAAACTTCTGGTAAAATCCAAAGATTTGAAAAACATGCAAAGCTATTCTGTTCTTCTTAAATTGTTGAGTTTTTTTGTTTGTTTTTTAGAATTCTTTTAATGTGTGGAAGAATTAATTATTTTTTCTAAGAAAGATCTGTGGGCTTGTTAATGTAAACAGCGTAAGTATTCAGAATATGGTGATCGACTGAAATGAATGAAGGCAGATACCTGCTTACTATTGGTTACTGCACACCATTGCTCATTTTACTGTGTTACTAGGCAAGCCTGACTGTCACTTACAGTGCAAAATGTGTGAATTGTTTAAACAAGAGACCATTTTGTATCTTCTTTAAAAATTGGTGCTGTAAAGAAAAGATTTTAGGTGCCAGAAGTGGGATTTGCATATTGATGTTATACTGTGTTATATATAGTGACAAACGATTTGTATTCTGTAATATTTTATTTTTTTAATTGACATTTATGTTTGCATTGCTATTTTTGCCATCCATAAGTCTTACTTAGAACAGCTGTGTGGACTTTTTAGACTTGGTACTTAATTTAAATTTCTCCTTGGATCAATACAATAACACTACCTGTACATGATTCCTCATGTGTGGTTACCTGTAAACTGTTTTATCTAATATGGTACTCTGCATCCGCCTATTAAATGTGAATGTTACCCTCATTGCTACATACACATGTAAACTTTATTTTTTCCTATTGTAATTTGCACAAAACTTTTCTTTAAAGGTAATTTTTTTTTTTTTGGGTCGGCACTGTGAATTTATTTGTACATTTCCAGTTCATATTCACTTCTGAAAAACATATTTATCTATACATTAACGATTTTAGCCACCATCTCAAGGGATGATCAAAGAGTTTTGTTTGTTTTTCCAGTTTTCATTTGTCGCTATTAAACAGGTGCTTGTTGTCCTTAGAAAAGCATTTCGGCAGTAAAATTGTTTCATGATTAATCATATCGGTTAATGAAAGCTATTCACAAAACAGAATATCCTTCAGTTAACCCATGGAAAATTGATATCAGGGGACAAGTTGCACCTGTGTAAAGTGATTATTTTGATAAAGCTAGAGGAATTAATAGTCCTTTAGTAGCTTATGGTCAGTCGCACTTGGCAAATACTGGGCATTGCCAAAGTATTCCAATTAATGCAGCATTCCTGGAAATATTTTTTAAAAGTTAATATGATTTAGAGGCAAAGCCTAAATCTTGATGTCTATGACGAGGTGGTAAAGGAGGACGTAGCTAATGTAGTGCTTGAGGACTCCTCCCAGAGTCATAGGCTTGAAGTAAAAAGCTTTATGGAACCACAGTCCACTTTTACTCAGAACTTCTGTCTGATCACATGATCAATCCACTCTGGATGTTCCCTAAGCCAACCTAACAATTAAATTGCTGTGTTTGTTGGGCAAACAGAATATTATATGTAGCAGGAGCTAATTTTATTATGCAAAAATTTCTATTTTCTTGTTTGTTTGTTTTTTTGCTTCTGATTGAAACTATTGTAATATGATAAATGAAGTAGTGTACTTTTAATAAAGTCATGTTTGTATTATATTACTTATTTTAAAAAGTTGAATTTCTGACTTTTTGTTCGTGCATATCCATTGTTCCATTTTGATCTGCAAAACACTGTTTTTTGATGGGAAGAAAGGGTATGGCAGTCTTGATTTATCACAGAGTTATTAAAGAGTAATAATTATCAAAATCTGGTATAAACTGGTAGTTAAAAACTTGAACCTCCGCAATTCCATGGAGGAGGCAGCAACCCCTTTTGTGGTGAGAAACCAGCCTGCCCATGAATTTGCTAAATCACTGGAAACCTGTGATTTTAAGGTTTAAAATCATTCCTGCAGGGCCTAATGTATGAGAAGTGAATTAAAAAAATATTTGTGTGTCCTATACTGATTTTTTTGATTTTTTTACATTTGCTTTTTAAATGTCCTTTTTCTTCTGAGAAATCCTCACTTCCTGTTCTTCTGTCTGTAACTACACACTGTAATGCAAGGCTTTCTCCCTGGTGTGGAGAAAGCCTCTTGAGGGGGGAGGGGGCGAGCAGGAGTGTCAGGACGCCCACTAACACACAGCTCCTTTCTCTATCTGCAAAGTAGAGTGTCCTGACACTCCTGCTCGCTCCCTCCCCCTTCAAGAGGCTAGCAGGAGTGTTAGGACACTCTACTTTGCAGATAGAGAAATGAGCTGTGTGTTAGTGGGCATCCTGACACTCCTGCTTGCCCCTCCCCCTCAAGAGGCTTTCTCCACACCAGGGAGAAAGCCTTGCATTACGGTGTGTAGTTACAGACAAAAGAATAGGAAGTGAGGATTTCTCGGAAGCAATAAGGACATTTAAAAGCAAAATTTAAGGATGAGGTAAGTGAAGGAGGACTGCACTAAGGTAAAGAAAGCTATTTAGGGGGAAAAAATACTTTTACAACCCCTTTAAACTACCCATCATAAGACAGATCATTATAAAAATTATATTTCTGTTAGTTTTTATACAAAGCTGTTAAATATTTTGGATTTAGGCCATTCTAGTACCAAATAAAAGTCTCTGACTTGCATAGCCTCCTAAAGTCTACAGCCAAAAGTTTTGAGAATGACACAAATATACATTTTCACAAAGTCTGCTGTTTTTAGTGTTTAGTTTTTAGTGTTTTAACCCCTTCCCGTTGAGCGCATTCATATATGTGGCCTCGGCTTTAAGGGGTTATACCGGGATGATGCCTGCAACTGCAGTCATCATCCCAGTATCATTTTTTAGAGTGGGTGGTTGGCTTTCCAGGCATAACAACCGATGCGGCTAAAAGCCCCCCCCCCCCCAACTTCTGCTGCTCTGACCGAGCCTCCTGTCCCACTGGGAGACCCGATCCTCGATCCGCCTCTTCCGGCGTTTAGAAAACTCATACAGAAGTCGCACCCGCATATGTAAACGGTGTTCAAATCACATATGTTGTATTGCCGCGATTAGCAGAGTAAGAGCAATAATTCTAGCACTCAACCTCCTCTGTAACTTTAACCTGGTAACCATTATTTTTTTTTAAAGAGTCGCCTACGGATAATTTTAGTTACTGTAGTCTTTCGCCATTCCACGAGTGTGCACAAGCGTGACATGTTTGGTATCTATTTACTCGGCGTAACATAATCTTCCACATTATGAAAAACATTGGGATAATTTAAGTTTCATTTTTTTTTTTTAATTCATGAAAGTTTGGGGGTTCTAAGTAATCTTCTAGCAAAAAATACGTATTTTAACTTGTAAACACCAAACGTCAGAAATGGGATTAGTCATAAAAGGGTTAATCTGTAAAGTGAACTTACACAGGACCCCTTCCTCACCCCCCCCCCCAGTCCCGCTGACTTGGAGCACAACAATCTCCCGTTCTGAGCCCTGCTATAGCCGCATCATGTGTCGGGGCTTAGAAATCCCCTTAATTTCCAAAACATACCCCGTCAGAAGGTATGTTTAGAAGCATTATAATTGGTCGGCACCGACCAATCGGAACCTGCGTAGCCCGTCCTATCATCTGGGAATAAGCGTGAAATCTGAGGGGATTTCTATGCCCCTGATGTGGCTATAGCAGGGCTCAGAGTGGGAGATCCCAATGCTCCAGGCCAGCAGGACTGGGGAGGTGGAGGTGGTGTGAGGAGGAGGTCCTGTGTAAGTTCACCTTTTCAGAAAAATCTATACTTACCCTTTAATTTTATGCAAAGAGTTTAATATTTGCAGTGTTGACCTCTGCAATTCTCCCTGGCATGCTGTCAATCAACTTTTGGGCCACATCCTGACTCATTCTTGCATAATCAATGCTTGGAGTTTGTCAGAATTTGTGGGGGGGGGGGGGTTGTTCATCTGCTTCTTGAGGATGGCAAGTTCTCAATGGAATTTAAGGTCTGGGGAGTTTCCTGGCCTAGCCATGCACCCAAAATGTTTTGTTCCCGAAGCCACTTGGCATATGGCAGTGTTTCTCAATTACAGTCCTCACGCCCCCCCAACAGGTCATGTTTTCAGGATTTCCCTCAGATGAAATGGCTGTGGGAATTACTAAGGCAGTGAAACTGATCAAATCACCTGTGCAAAATAATGGAAATCCTGAAAACCTGACCTGTTGGGGGGGGGGGGGGCGTGAGGACTGGAATTTAGAAACACTGGCTTATGGCAAGGTGTTCCATCATGCTGGAAAAGGCATTGTTCGTCACCAAACTGTTCTTGGATGGTTAGGAGAAGTTACTCTTGGAGGATGTTTTTGTACCGTTCTTTATTCATGGCTGTTTTCTTAAACAATATTGTGAGTAAGCTCAGTCCCTTGGCTGAGAAGCAACCCCACACATGAATGGTCTCAGGATGCTTTACTGTTGGCATGACACAGGACTGATGATAGCGCTCACCTTTTCTTCTCCACAAGGTTTTCTCTGGATGCCCCAAACTATCGAAAACAAAAGAACGGAAACTATGCATGAGCATAGGTGGGACTTTGGATGAGGCACAAGCTTGTGCCTCCATCCTGGGTACGAATGTATATAAAGAAATTTTGGGACTTTGAGTGAGGTTCAGGACAACGTGGGGGTATGTAGATAGGAAACATGTTTATTAATATAAAACACAGTGTGGTACAGTGTCTGCTAAAATGGGCTGTACAAAATAAAACACACATCTATATTGCACATAGAAGGTACATTTAGTAACAACTTGGAAAATCATGGCACATGGCATTACATGTGAAACATGGACGTCAAGGGTACATAATGTTAACAATAACAATGCATAACAGTGGGGGAATACATGAACAGTTCCCATTAAAACCAACAAATACAGTAGAATCCTTAAAGAGGCATCATGCAATTGGAATAACATAGGGTAGGGGATGGGTAACTCGTAGTTGCTTGTGAATCAATGAGTGGGAAACTATCGGAAAGGGGATTCATCAGAGAAAATGACTTTACCCAAGTCTTCAGCAGTCCAATCCCTGTACCTTTTTCAGAATATCAGTCTGTCCCCAAATTTTTTTTTTCCTGGACAGAAGTGGCTTATTTGCTGCCCTTCTTGACACCAGGCCATCCTCAAAAAGTCTTTGTCCCACTGTGCGTACAGATACACTCACATCTGCCTACAGCCATCCCTGAGCAAGCTCTGCATTGGTGGTACCCCGATCCCACAGCTGAATCAACTGTAGGAGACGGTCTTGGCACTGGCTGAACTTTCTTGGATGCCCTGAAGCCTTCTTTACAACAATTGAACCTTTCTTATTGAAGATTTTGATGATCCGATAAATGGTTGGTTTAGGTACAATCTCTCGTAGCAGCTATATACCTGCTTGTAAATCACTTTTTGTGCATAGCAATGATGACTGCACATGTTTACTTGCAGGTAACCATGATTAATAGAGGAAGAACTATGCTTTCAAGCACCACCCTCTTTTATAAAGCTTCCGGTCTGTTCTAACTCCGTCAGCATTACAGAGTGATTTTCAGCCTTGTCCTAATCAACACTCACACCTGTATTAAGAAGAGAATCACTAACAGGATGTCAGCTGGTCTTTTTGTGGCAGGATCTTTTTGGGGGGTTTAAGTTAATTTTCATGGCAAAGAAGGACTTTGCAATTAATTGTAATTCATCTGATCACTCTTCATAACATATGCAAATTGCCATCATAAAAACTGATGCAGCAGACTTTGTGAAATCCAAGTCTTTTTGGACCTTGTTTGTGCACTGGTGCGCAGTCATGTTGGAACACGAAAGAGGCCATCCCCAAACTGTTCCTACAAAGTTGGGAGCATTAAATTATCCAAAATGTCTTTGTATGCTGACGTCTTAAGAGTTCCATTAACTGGAACTAAGGGGCCAAGCACGAATCCCCCCCCCCCCCCTCCAAACACATTTGAGATAAAATAGAGCAGAGACTGCGAGTCAGGCCTTCTCGCCAACATCAGTGCCTGACCTCACAAATGCGATTCTTCAAGAATGGTCAAATATTCCCATAGACACACTCCTAAACCTTGTGGACAGCCTTCCCAGAAGAGTTGAAGCCATTATAAAAAAAATACAAAGGGTGGGCCAACTCAATATTGAACCCTGCGGACTAAGACTGGGATAATATTATAGTTCATGTGCATGTAAAGGCAGGCGTCCCAATCCTTTTGGTACAATAATGTATATATACACACAATATCACTATTAGACAATAATCATTTACTAAAACAAGCAGTTGAATTACACATTTTTACACTCCTTAAACACATTTGGTGGTGATACCTTGTAAATTTCGGCTGGCATTAGGCTGTTGTCCGATAGAAATGCTACCTTTTTCTTGTGCAATTTAGAAAATGCAAGCTGACACATGAATGACTGGTTGCTATGGTCAAAATAATTTTTTTCTTATTTCCTGATATTTAAAATTTGGGATTTAGTAGTGATCCTAACTGAATGAATAACTATGAAATTATTTGAAACCTTGTATTTATCCAAAGCTCCATGGCATTTTTCTCTAATTCACACATTATTAGATGAAATTGATGTCACTTGTTGAATTGCTCTAAACAACTTGTGTCTTTAAAGATCTGATATGGGCTGGAAACGGATTGGTAGGCAACTTTGGGAAAAGCGAATCATATCAACCAGCGACTAATTAGTCATGAATTCTGACCACATTCACATTAAAATCCTGCAGACCTTTAAATAGCCAATTTGGGTTACATAATTTTTCTTTACATAGTTAAAATTTCATTTTAAATTTTGGAAATTATTGTTCATACCAACCAGACTACAGCTGATTTAAATGTATGCCAGACAATAATTTTAGCTGTGCGCATTTTTAAGCAAGTGAACATTTTTACAATAAATTTGTTTAACCTCTTGCCGATTATCTGCCGCAGTTTTGCAGCTGAGCGAAGCGTTGTTGCTTATGTCGCTTTGCCTTTTGGCCACTAGGGGCACGCCAGAGGCACCCGCCCTGCGACACGTCCCCGGAGCCAATGCGAGTGCCCGGCAGGCGCGGTGACCGCCGGGCGCCCACGATCACTTGTGACTGGGATCTGTGTGTATGTAAACACACAGATCCCGGTACTCTTAGAGGAGAAGAGACTGATTGTGTGTTCATACAATGTATGAACACCGATTTGTCATCCCCTAGTAAGTCCCATCCCCCCTTCAGTTAGAACACAGTGAGGGAACACAGTAGTTAACCCCTTGATCGCCCCCTAGTGTTAACCCCTTCCCTGCCAGTGACATATATACAGTAATCCGTGCATTTTTATAGCACTAATCACTGTATAAATGTGAATGGTCCCAAAAATGTGTCAAAAGTGTCTGATGTGTCTATTGCAATATCCCAGTCCCAATACAAATTGCAGATCGCCACCATTACTAGTAAAAACAATAATAATAATAAAAATGCCACAAAACTACCCCCTATTTTTTAGACGCTATAACTTTTGCGCAAACCAATGAATATATGCTTATTGCAATTTTATTTTTTTACCAAAAATATGTAGAAGAATATATATCGGCCTAAACTGAGGAAAAATAGTTATGTTTGCGATATATTGATTCTAATTACAGTATCTATATTCTTTTAAAAGGATCTAGATATAATTTCTTTTAAGGACTGAAATAATTTTAGCCACATTCTCCTGTTTGCTGCAATAAACTTTTTACTGTAATTTTTTTTACTGTAATTTTTGTCCGATTTTTTTTTTTTGGCTCCAAAAAAGTATTTTAGAAATATTTCCCAATTCTGTAACGGCACGCTAACAAACTTTATTTTGTAAGCTATTCACTGTTGTATATTGTACAATAATTCTTATCAGTACCAAGTGTATATTTCTTCCTGTAGTGTAAAAAGACTGTGGTGTTTTCATTTAAGCACACAATTCTGCAAATTAAATGTATAATTTTCAAAGACTGATTGTTATCCTAATGAAGACTTTAATTATTCAGATTGTGCTGTAGGTTTACAATTTATCTTTATTTTGTATCATTTGTATATGTTGTGATTTAATTGTGTTTTTGTTTTATTCCTTTTTAGATAAACAATGATTGACATCCTTTTTGTGTTACTTTTCTTCTGTTTTACACTTTTGTTTTGAATTTTTTATTTATTTTTAACTTCCTTAGACTATATGTCAGTATCATTAAAAAAGATGGCCACTAGGGGTATTCCCGCTGATTTATGCCTAGAATATGTAAATCAGCGAGATACGCCTATTCACGAACGTACGCCTGGCCGACGCAGTGAAGACCACGTCAAATTTTTCAGATTTCATGTCGTTTGCGTAACTCGTCCGTGAATGGGGATTTACGTCAATTTGCTTCGTAGCGTCATAATTTGGAGCATGCGCACTGGGATACGTCCAAGGTCAGCACATGCGCAGTTAAAAAAAACGCAAAAAACGCGGGGTCACAAAACATTGCCATAAAACACGACCACCTCATTCACATTTGAATTACCCGGGCTTACGCCGGCCCATTTACGCTATGCCGCGGTTACTTAGCTTGGTGAATACAGCATTTGCCTCGCTAATTTACGGCGGCGTAGCGTAAACAAGAGACGCTACGCCCGCGCAAACTTACGGCGGACTACTTGAATCTGGCCCATAAATGGGATATTATACTTCAATTTTAAGGCTTAAAGGGGTTGTATGGGTTTGTTTTTTTTGTTTTGTTTTTTAAATAAAAAAACATGTTATACTTACCTGCTCTGTGCAGGGAACCAATGGCTGCGCTGCTATCAATCATCCAATGAAGAGCCGCCTCAAGATGGGGCAAAGCATCGCGGGATCGCACCCACAGAGATTCGGGGGTCAGGTAAGTAAAATGGGGGGGCCGGAGAGTGCAAGGCGTTTTTGCATTAACGGTAAAAAAAACACAAACCTATGCAACAAACCTATACAACCCCACTTCTGCTCTGCAATGACATGCACTTTACTGAATGCCATCCAATAGTACCAGGCCACATGCTCACACTTCAGCAGACCCCAAAGCACAGCAGCTTTGTTGTGATGTGCTGTCAGAAAAATGGTGTTTGGTGGTCTTTGGCTGTGTATTTGGTGCTTTGACAGCACACCCACCACAACATCGTAACACCGCAGCTCAATGCTATAGTGTGAGTGGGAACTTTATGAACACAGCTTAACAACCAATATTTTGCCTTGTTTACGTTCTAGATCCTAATAGACTGATGGACCTTCAGTTATGTTACAAAACTCAAGTAAGATTTAAAAAGAAGGAAATAAAATATAAGGTACTGTAGTATTATTTTTATTCGTATCAATTGTGACAATAATAGTTATAACTATAAGATCTGACAATATTACATAATTGATCAATCCTAATTAATTGAGATGTACATGTTTTAGCTCATGATGATTTTATCCACCCCAAAATGGAACTTCCGCTTATCCGGTCGTTGCGCCCCCCCCCCCCCCCCATGTCACATTTGTGCTTCCCACTTCGGGCAATAAATCGCCCAGGAAAATGCAGGCCTCTCCTCCACTCATAGGTTCCAGTCAGGACGCATAGCGCGACTCGCGCATGTGCAGTAGGGAACCAGGAACCCTAAACATGCCGGCGCCTCCACCCGGGAGCCGAGGAACGTTCGGCTTCATATGAGAACATTGCGGGCGCCCTGGACAGGTAAGTGTCCTTATTTTAAAAGCCAGCTGCTGCAGTATTTGTAGCTGCTGACTTTTACATTTATTTATTTTTCGGCGGAAATTATTTATTGGCATGCAACTTAAATTTAACTGCTAAAAGTCATGTGTTGTCATAAATGATTTTGTTGTTTTTAGAAGTATTATTTTAGTACCACCTCAAACCAGTTATTGCTCTTCTCAATAGACAATTGAAACCTAATGCCAAAGCTTGTACAGCCTTAAAGAAAATCTGTAATGGGTTAAGGTTTTAAACTTCTTCGGAGTTCCAGGCTGTATTAAAAAAAAAAAGCCAGTAGCTACAAATACTGTAGCTTCTGACTTTTAGGGCCCTTTCACACGGTGCAGACCGTTTTTCGGTCCGCTCCGTGTGTGTCCGTCGGCTCAACGGGGGGTCCCGCTCAGCTGTCGGCGGACAGGTCGGTCCCCGCACACTGTGCAGGGACCGCCCTGTCTCTCCTCCGCTATCCCCTATGGGGAAACGGATGGAAACGGACCGTCTGTCCGTTTGCATCCGATCCGATCCACTGGACGGAAGAAAAATAGGGTTTTCTTCCGTCCGCAAAACGGATCCAGACGGACGCGGATCGTAGGCGGACGTTAGCGGATGCATCATCCGCTAATGGATCCGCTCCCATAGGACCCCATTCTAAGTCTGTTTTTCATCCGTTTTTCATCCGTTTTTTCATCCGTTTTTTTCTTTTTGTTAGAAGTTTATTTTACATATTTTGATGAAAAACGGATGTTAGCGGATCGGATGTTAAACGGATCGTCCGCTAACATCCGTTTTTCGTCCGTTCCGTTTTTTTGACGGAAGAAAAATAGGGTTTTCTTCCGTTCAAAAAAACGGAGCTTAACGGAGACGGATGTAAATGGACATTAGCGGATGCTCATCCGCTAACGTCCGCTATCCCATAGGAAAGAATTGTAGTCCGTTTTTTATCCGTAAACGACGTATGAAAAACGGACAAACGGTCTGCACGTGTGAAAGACACTTGCCTGTCCAGGTATCCAGCAATGTCGACACCCTTATCCGATTCGACCATCGACCTTTATAAAGGGAACAGGAAGTGAAGCCTTTAAGCTTCACAGCTTGTTTCCTACTGCGCATGCGCGAGTCGTGCTGTTCTTTCTAAATGGTCCCGCTGTCTTCTGTGACTTGTGTGTCTCTCAGAATTCAGTGGGGAGGAGGAGGAGGGGCCAGAAATTCCATAGATCGCCACAATAGATGTGCGGTGATCTTATTCCAAAGTGGGAGCATGTACCTTGTTTATACCCTGTAAACAGTCATTTCAAGGCCACGCCCCTTTCTGTTAAAGACCCACCCTGAAATTTTTAGGTAGGGATGCTATTTCTTAGGGCCTGGCGGGGGGGGGGGGGGGGGGCGGCAATGTTTGGCTATGGGGCAGGAAGTGAAGAGAAATCTGTGCAATGGGACAGGGATGATAAAAAATAACCTGACTCTATCCAAAATGAAAAAAAAAAAAAAGTGTTGCCTATAGTTCTACTTTAACCACTTCAGACCCGGACCAAAATGCTGCTAAAGGACCTTGCGCCTTTTTGCTATTCGGCACTGCGTCGTTTTAACTGACAATTGCGCGGGGGTGGCGACGTGACTCCCAAACAAAATTGGCGTCCTTTTTTCCCCACAAATAGAGCTTTCTTTTGGTGGTATTTGATCACCTCTGCCGTTTTTATTTGTTGCGCTATAAACAAAAATAGAGCGACAATTTTGAAAAAAATTCAATATTTTTTTACTTTTTGCTATAATAAATATCCCCCCAAAATATATGTAATTTTATTTTTTCCTCAGTTTAGGCCGATACGTATTCTTCTACCTATTTTTGGTAAAAAAAAATCGCAATAAGCGTTTATCCGTTGGTTTTCGCAAAATTTATAGCGTTTACAAAATAAGGGATAGTTTTATTGCATTTTTATAAAAAAATTTTTTACTACTAATAGCAGCGATCAGCGTTTTTTTTTCGTGACTGCGACATTATGGCGGACACTTCGGACAATTTTGACAAATTTTTGGGACAATTGTCATTTTCACAGCAAAAAATGTATTTAAATTGCATTAGAGAGCCACCTCTGAGCATGCTTACCAATCTGTCGGCTGGGAACCCGTCCGCCCGACATGTCTGCTGGTTAGTACGCTAACCAGCAGACATGTCTTCTCGCACACGCGCCAAATGGTTTCGACGCATGCGCGGAAGTGTTTTACTTCCTGGTGCGGTGACGTGGCGGCGTCAACGTCACCGCCACGTCACCGACACGTCAGCGCGCTGTCTGCTGGCGGGGATTTTGGTTTGCTCGTGTGTACACGCGAGCAAACCAAAATGCCAGCAGACAGATTTGTTCAAATCTGTCGGACAGACCGTTTTGAACAAATCGATTGCCTCGTGTGTACGAGGCCTAAGACTTCTATTTCTATATCTATCTATAACTATCCTAGAGGCTCTACTTTAAATAATATCACAGTCATGATAAAAATTGCTGCCATTACTAGTAAAAAATAAATTAAAATGCTTTAAATCCATCACCTATTTTTTAGCCGCTATAACTTTTGCGCAAACCAATCAATATACGCTTATTTATTTTTTTAACCAAAGATATGTAGAAGAATATGTATCGGCCTAAACTGAGAAAAAAAATGTTTTAATAAAAAAATGGATATTTACTATAGCAACAAGTACAACATTTTTTTTTTTTTTTTCAAACTTGTCCCTTTTCTTTTGTTTATAGCAAAATAAATACAAAATGCAGAGGTGATCAAATACCACCAAAAGAAAGCTCTATTTGTGGGGAAAAAAATTATAAAAAATGTAATTTGGGTACAGTGTTGTATGACCGTACAATTGTAATTCAAAGTGTGACAGCGCTGAAAGATGATAAATGGCTTGGGCAGGAAGGGGGTGAAAGTGCCCTGTAGGCAAGTGGTTAAACAAGAACATACGTTTTCCAGTGGATAACGCACAGGGTTTGAAAGACCCTGTTGACAAGAAACTGAAGTCATTATTAAAGGCTTCCTTTTCTTTGGCCAGTTCAGCTATTCAACCAACTGTTGCAGCAACTGGAGTCTGCCAGTCCTTAAAAGATCAGGTCAGATGGCCTCACAGGCCTAACCAGGAGGATGATTTTGCTAAAAATAGGGCAGATATTTCTCAAGCGCTGTATTTTGCTGTAGATTTTGCTGTAGATTTTAAAGGATTTTATACAGCAAGTCTCTTGTCTGGCTCTCCTGTCTGTACACATGCGCAGACTTGTGTGGCTTAAGAACTGGTCATCCGAGCTTCCATATAAGAAGTTGTTTGCAGGATTCCACTTCCATGGGGAACTTTTGGTGATGATCTGAACAAGTACATCCAAAAGATTTCGGGACGAAAGTTTTTTACTTCCTGTAAAGAGAAGGTCCAGGTGTCCCTCATTTAAAACCTCTGGGACTTCCTCAGGTATTTCAGTGCCAAGGCATTTCCACCACCAACAGGGTGCTAGAGCCAGGGACAAGCCCCAGGGCCAGAAAAAACCCTGGGTCTTCTACACCAAGCCCTCCTTTTGAGGGGACGCCCCCACTCTTATCAGGTGGGGGGGAAGGCTGCTCCAATTTGCGGATATTTGGAGAAAGGTGGTGCAGGACGAGAGGGTCACCTCAACAGTGTACCGTGGTTACAAGCTGGAATTACGGAGGTTTCCTCCTCCAGAGGATTTTAAGATCCAACGTTCCTGCGGATCCGACAAAAATAAACCTATTGTTTCAAGCACTAGAGCAGTTGGTGCACCAGGAAGTGATCATACAGGTTCCGGTGTCCGAAAGGGGCACAGGGTTTTATTCGAACCTGTTCATGATTCTAAAACCAAATGAGGACATAAGGCCAATCTTGGACCTAAGATCCCTGAACCGACATCTGTTGATCCAATCCTTCAGAATGGAGTCAGTCCGCTAGGTAGTAGACTCGCTCCAGATGGGAGACTTCTTGGCCTCCATCGATATCAAGGACGCGTATTTACATGTACCTATCTTTCAGCCTTATCGGAGGTACCTGCGATTTGCAGTAGAGGAATACCATTTCCAGTTTGTGGCACTGCCCTTCGGGCTTGCCAGAGCACCTCGGGTGTTTACAAAGATCCTAACACCTGAACTGGGTCTTTTAAGGGCCATGGGGATCTTGATGCTCAGATACTTGGATGACCTCCTGCTCAGAGATTACTCACTACAGGCCCTGGAACACAGTGTAGCCTGCACAGTGCAGTATTTAGAAAACCTGAGCTAGGTCATGAATACCGAAAGGTCAGCCATGAGAATAGCTCAAAGTCTCAAGTATCTAGGTCTAATCCTGGATAATAAGGTCAAGGCAAAGGCATTTCTGCCACCCGTAAAAGAACTGTGCTCTAAAGGATCAGGTCCCATTCCAGGGCTATACAACAAGACATCTTGGCTTGGAACAGGAGAGCACAAGCCCTGGATTACCCCATGTCCTTATCTCCCAGAGGATGTTTAAACCTAAGCTGGTGGTTGCAGGATTGGAACCTGCAAAAGGAAAGATCCTTCCTCCCAGTGTCTTGGAGAGTACTGACCACAGATGCCAGTCTCTCGGGCTGGGCAGCGACCCTACAGGGGCTCACAGCTCAGGGAAGATGGTCAAGGGCAGAGCTGAGCCTGCCCATCAACATCCTGGAGTTATGGGCGGTACATCTTGCCCTACAGTCCTGGACGGTGGAGCTTCAGTACTGCCCCATCAGGGTTCAGTCTGACAATGCCACTGCAGTGGCCTATATCAACCACCAAGGTGGTACCAGGAGGCGTTCAACTCAAGAGGAGGTGGACCACTTATTAACCTGGGTCGAGGGACATGTGCCAGTTCTAGCGATGATCCATATCCTGGGAGTAGAGAACTGGAAGACAGATTATCTCAGCCGCCTGCAGATCTGCCGGAGGGAATGGTCCCTACTCCCAAACGTGTTTTGGGAAGTGTGCCAGCATTGGGAATGGCCAAAGGTTGATCAATTGGCATTCAACAATAAGCTACAGCAGTTTGTATCCCGAACAAGGCATCCCCTGGCAATCTGAGCAGATGCTTTAGTAGTTTCATGTAATCAGTTTTCCCCCTGATCCCACTTCTTCCATGTTTGTTGCACAGGATTTTGAGAGAGAGGGTTTCTGGTTGCACCAGCCTGGCCCAGAAGGCCCTGGTTCCCAGAGATCATGAGATTGGCAATAGACGGACCATGGAAGCCTCCGCGCCGCCCTGATATACTGTCTTAAGGTCCTATATTCCACCCCAATTTACAGCCTCTAAATTTGACGGTATGGCTATTTGAAGCTAGGGTGTTTTAAGGATCATAGCATCTCGGGACAGGTAGTGTCTACCCTAGTAAATGCCAGAAGAACGGTCACGAGGAAGATCTGTAATAGGATCTGGAAAGGCTATATTGCTTGGTGTGAAGCCAGAAAATGGCCTCCTCGGAAATATGTGAGTTGGAGAATTCTCTCTTTTCTCCAGTCAGTTATGGAAATCAGATTGGCTCTGAGTACAATCAGGGGTCAGATTTCGGCCTCGGCAGTATTCTTCCAAATGCCCTAAGTCTCCTATTCACTGATCCAAACCTTTATGCAGGGGGTAACTTGTTTGTTTCCCCCCATTAGGTCACCTATGTGTCCTTGGGACTTTAACCTGGTACTGTCTGTGCTACAGAAACAACTGTTTGAGCATATCAAGGAAATTCCATTAGTCTTGCTGTCACACAAGCTAGCCTTCCTGATGGCCATCACCTCGACTAGAAGGGTGTCGAAGTTGGCGGCCCTTTTCATGCAGGGAACCATACTTGATCCTTCACCATGACAGGGTCGTGTTACGACCTGTTCCATCCCTCTTGCCTAAGATGGTGTCTGCCTTTCATTTGAATCTGGACATTGTTTTGCCTTCTTTTTTCTCTCAGCGTCGTTGGGTGGAAAAGAAACGACTGCACTCCTAAGATGTAGTGCGACCAGTCCGAGTTTATTTGTCTAGATCTGCGGAGATCCAAGGATCATACTCCTTTTTTGTTTTACCAGAAGAACCCAAGAAGGGTCAGGCAGCTTTCAAGGCTTCCATTGCCCATTGGGTCCGTCGATTCGTCATTCAGGCCTATGGTGTGAAGCGTAAGGCTCAATCTACCGGGGTGTAGGAACCTCCTGAGCGTTTCACCATCGGGTATCTGTGGCTCAGATTTGTAAGGCTACCACCTGGTCTTCAGTGCATACGTTCACAAAATATTTATCAAGTGCATGTTCGAGCAGCCGAGGATTCGGCTTTCGGCCGCAGTGTACTGCAGGCTGCCGTATAGGTCTAATGGCTATTGATTTGGCAGGGTGTCTCCCTCCCTTCAAGGCTATTGCTCTGGGATGTCCCAGTAAGTAAGGAATAATAGCCTTGCTCTGTCCCCCATGATGTATGATAAAGAAAATAGGATTTTTTCATCATACTTGCCTGTAAAATCCTTTTCTTTGAGTACATCACGGGACAGAAATGGCTCCCCTTTTTTTTGAGGATTAAGTGCTTGCTACAAAGCTGAAGTACTTCCTGTATGGGAGGGGTTATATAGGGGATCACTTCCTGTCTAAAGTCCTTTAGTCTAACAGTGTCCATTCACCTGGAAATGGAGTTACGACCTGTTCCATTATTTTTGCCAAAAGTGGTGTCGGCCTTTCATTTAAACCAGGACATTATTTTGCCTTCTTTTTTCTCTCAGCCTGATTCAGTGGAAGAGCGATGACTGCATTCTTTGGACGTTGCCTGGGCAGTCAAGGTTTATTTGCCTAGATCTGTGGAGATCCGAGAATCAGAATCTTCTTCTTTTTTTTTTTTTTACCAAAAGGGCAGGCAACTTCCAGAGCTTCCATTGCCAATTGGGTCCATCAATTGGCCTATGGTCTGAAACATAAGGCTCTTCCCTTTAGGGTGAGAGCTCATTCTACCAGGGGTGTAGGAACCTCCTGGGCTTTTCGCCATCATGTATCTGTGGCTCAGATTTGTAAGGCTGCTACTTTTCAGCCGCAGTGTATTGCGGGATGCCGTATAAAGTTCTGATGGCTATTGTTTGGCAGGGTGTCTCCCTCCCCTCAAGGGTATTGCTCTGGGACATCCCAGTAGGTAATGAATATTAGCCTGACTCTGTGTCCCATGATGTATGAAAAAGAAAATAGGATTTTTACGTCATATTTGCCTGTAAAATCCTTTTCTTTGAGTACATCATGGGACACAGAGATCCCTTACCTCTTTTTTGAGGATTCAGTGCTTGCTACAAAACTGATGTACTTGCTGTATGGGAGGGGTTATATAGGGGATCACTTCCCGTCTAACGACCTGTGGTCTACCAGTGCTCTAGGCTTTGTGAGGCCAAAACATAGACATAAAGCCCCGCTCACACCCAGGAATGGGAAAAATACATCAAGCGATAAAAAATAACGGTGTAGGACCCCCCCACAGTGCTGCCGGCTTCCCTTCTCTTCTCTTCCACTGACTGCTGTGGAGGATCTTCAGTCTTCAGGAAAATGGGCTGATAAATATGTAACTTACCATGCTTCCTTTTCTAAATGAACACAGCAAGTGATCGTTACTAATCACTTGCTGTGTTCATAACTGAAACAGAGAGGAGATAAGGGCGCTCTGGTGGAGGTGGATAGCTGGTCAGAGGGATGATAGTGATGAGATGGCGCTTCTGTCAGCACTTTGGTTAGAGGAGAAGCAACTCTGAAGATATAAAAAAGGAAAAGAAAGGCACATCTAAGTGCAGTATGCAAAATGTAATAAAGTGCACAAAAGGTTAAAAGCACTTTCAAGATTGTTGAGTGTTAAAAGACATGATAAAATCAGAAGTCCTCATCTGTGGCATGTGTCTATCCTCAGCATGGTGGTAGAGAGCAGTGTAGAGCCCTCCAGCAGCTGTAAAGCTTTCTTATACGTGTTGGAGAAAGGAGGCGGCAAGGAAGCCTGTATTCTGGGTTCGCTGCGGGAGACACAAGGGTGATGGTGTCAGTTGGGAGAAGGGGGTGGAAGGGGGGGGGGGGGTGTACTCAAAGAAAATGATTTTACAGAGAAGTATGACATAAAAATCCTATTTTTGTACGCTCCAGTTTTAGTAAATAAACCTCACTATGTCTTCCATTGGATCCAACTCTACACTCTGATCATTTTCGTACCAACTAGTACCACATTCCTTTCCCAATTGCTATTGGCTACTTATGTTATATTGTTTCCTTGGTCCCTGGACCAGCAGGCTTCAGCTATGCTCAAATGCAGCCACAGGTTGCTGGTGCATTCTGGGTAATTATAGATTGGTTATATTTGTATACTTATATATATATATATATACAGAGCTTTTTTTCTCAGAAAATAGGTGCAGGAACTCAACCACGACCCGTTCAGATTTCACAAACAGTAGAAGGGTCTTAAAGAGGCATTAAATACCAGAATTGCATTACATACAGTGTGCAGAGTTCAGGGGGTTACAAAGCAGTCACTTGTAAACACAGAAACCAGACTTCTGTGTTCACAAGTGATTGTGGTGAGCGGGCACCAAAGGGTCTGAGCCAAAGGTGGTGGAACTGAGTTCCACCAAGTTCCCCCAGAAAAAAAGCCCTGTATATATATATGATTGTCTGTATTCTGATAATCTTCAATAAAAAACGTAATAAAAGTGAAAAGCCGCTCTTTTCTGACATTTTCTTTAGTGGAAAAGTTTGCTTACTCCTTTTTTTTTTTTCACTTCAAATAAGTTTTGCGTTCCCATACAAGTCAAATACAGGTCAAGGGGAGGTCATCTGTAGGTCAAATGCACTTATCATTGACTTCTGCATAATTTCAAGGCATCTTAAACTGTTGGGTCATTGACAGAAACCTAATGAAGCACTACCCCCGAAGGAGCTGCTGTTTTGTTTGGGTGGCATGTTACCTCATGGCTCTTCTGCCGTCCTAGAGGTGTATGGTGCATATAGCAGGAACGCAATGTCCACGGCAGCTGTCTTTTGCTGTGCTCTTTATTACCCAGCTGGGTAAAAACATTAAAACTTGTGATGAAGGCACCACCTGTTCTCTGGTGGGGCTCTCAAGACTTTTGACACACTCAGGGATGAATTCTCACTCCAAAATCACATGTTCTTTTGCTTCCTTCAGGTGCGTCACGTGGCCCAGGTACAATTTAGGCGGTCTCTCCCACAGCCCATCCCCAATCCTATTGTCGCCAAAGTCAGGAGCACAGATCCTAAGGGTCTGATCTCCGCTTTCTACTCAATGTTGTCTGCGCCTATGTCCAGTCAAATAGCCTTCAACTTAAAACCCCGCTGGGAGAGGGAGCTGGGCCCACTTGAACACGAAGAATGGGAGGAGGCGCTTGAAACGTGCAGAGAGGTATCACCCAGACTGTGTGACAGGTTGACCCAGATCTTTATTACCCACAGAGCATACCTCACAACACTTGGGCCGCGTACACACGGAGGGACATGTCCGCTGAAACGATCCAGCGGACATGTCTCCTCTGGATTTTGGTACGATGGCGTGTACACACCATCGGATCAAAATCCCCGCCGGCAGACAGGGCGGTGATGTGGACGCCGCCACGTCACCGTACCAGGAAGTAAACAACTTCCACACATGCGTTGCATCCATACGACGCTTGTGCGGGAGGATATGTCCGCTGGTGAGTGTACTGACCAGCGGACATGTCCCCGGCGGACAAATTTTAAAGCATGTTTTAAAATTTGTCCGCCGGTCAGACATGTCCGCTAGCCCATACACACGATCGGATTTGTCTGCTGAACTGGTCCATCGGACCAGTTTGAGCGGACAAAATCGGTCGTGTGTACGTGGCCTAAGAGTGGCCAGGTATAGGAGAACTCGGTCGGTCCTGTGTCCAGGCTGTGGAGTAGAAACGGGCACGTTCTTCCACTTATTGTGGGCCTGTCCCAAGATCCAGGGCTTTTGGGCTCAGGTGGTGACATTTTTACATGACAACATGGGATCCCCTGTGGCCCTGGACCCAAAACAGTGCCTTCTGGGGATATTCCCTGCCGTCCTAGACAGACCCTCAAAGACATTTCTACAAGAGATGATATTCTCTGCTAGGAAACTCATAGCAAGGAAATGGATGAGGCCGATTCCCCCTACGTTGTCAGAATGGAAGGCTGAGATAAACGTGGTTCTGCCCTACAAAAAATGCATCTATATAAACAGGGGGTGCCCAACTAAATACTATAAAATCTGGGATAAACAGTAATTTCAGCAAAAAAAATAAAAAATTCCTTTACAACTCCTTTTAAAGGGGTTGTAAAGGGAAAAAAAAATTCCCTAAATAGCTTCCTTTACCTTAGTGCAGTCCTCCTTCACTCACCTTATCCTTCAACTTTGCTTTTAAATGTCCTTATTTCTTCTGAGAAAAACTCACTTCCTGTTCTTCTGTCTGTAACTCAACACCGTAATGAGAGGCTTTCTTCCTGGTGTGGAGAAAGCCTCTTGAGGGGGCGAGCAGGAGTGTCGGGATGCCAACTAACACACAGCTCCTTTCTCTATCTGCAAAGTAGAGAGTGTCCTGACTTGCCTGGCCCACTCCCCCCTCAAGAGGCTTTCTCCACGCCAGGGTGGTGGACAGGGCCAAAATGTAAGTTCTGCCCAAGATAAGGTCTGCTCCTTCCATACTCCATACTCCTTGCCCTTCTTCTTGATAGTTGTAAGCTATGACATTTTCTGACTGCACTATGAAGGGGAGTCCCAGAACATAGATAGATCAGTGTAGACGAGCCAGCCATATTGCCCAAAGTATCAGCATGTTGATTGGAAACGTCTCCACTGACGATAAGACCACCCTCCCAACATGGCAGGCTGGCATCCCTCAACACCTTCCAAAACATTGAAATGCACCACTCTAGATCTATATACAATAAGTAAAAAATGAATCATATGTAACTAAGTGATTCTACATATAAACATTATGAAAAAAGTATAAAACAAAAATAAATTGGTGTACAGTAAATCAATGAAAGTTCATAAATGAAGGACCCCGTGGAAAGATAAGGGGTTCAATAATTCCTGTGAATCTCCAATAATTATATGTGGGTGAAATCCAATCTGTGAAGAAAACCACCACCAATAGGAGAAATGGAGGCTTACCAACTAGCCTGTGACCGCCCTTCTGAGTGGGGTCAAATCAGGCTCAGCAGAGATGCAGATGGTCCTCGCTAGCACCTTAGGGGAACCCTCCAGATACGACCAACACTACAGCAGTTGCCAGCTGTATTCATCGACACACAGAACCAGAGGATTGTGCCCCTAAGATCACCAGATATGGGCAGGGATTCAGAGCTAATCTGAGTTTTAGACCCCTTTCACACTGAAGCGCTTTAGCGTTAAAAATAGCGCTCTTAAAATGCTCTCCATGCCTCTCAATGGACCCTTTCACACTGAGTCCTGCAAGCAGCATCTTCGGAGCAGCTTTTGAGCGCTGAAAAAAATGCTCCAAAAACGCCCCTCTCCGATGAAATTAATTGAAAAGCGCTGTAAAAACGCCTTACCCTTTCACACCAAGGCACTGCAAAAACGCCTTAAAACTTTAGGGTCTTAGCGGTGCTTTACAAGCACATTGGGATTGCAGATGAGGCTTCGCTTGAAAAACGCCCCAGTGTGAAAGGGGCCTCAAGGAAGATGTTACAGGGTGAATAGGATGCAGGATGTCCTCCCTACATGATACAGATATTTGGTGCCCACCCCATTGTCTGTCTCTGTCTGGACAAGGCTATTGGTTGCTGGGGGTTAGTAGGCTTTGTATATATATATATATATATATATATATATGTGTATATATATATATATATATATATATATATATATATATATATGTATGTGTATATGTATATATATGTGTATATGTATATATATATATATATATATATATATATATATATATATATATATATATATATATATATATAAAATCTCATTAATCAGCGGTCATCAAGCTTAGAGTAGTGTTGGTACAAGCCTGAACAACAAAGTGGCAAGTCGACATGTTTTCTTATACTTGCTCTACCTTGGTGCTCAATGCTAGGCCAGAACAAGTATTTGAACACATCTCTGTGCAAGATCTGAGTGTAGCAAGTGGAGTATATCGATATGCGCCGAATAACTGTGAAGATGCGCCGTAGTATCTATGCGGCCATACCCACCAAACTAGATGCGACAGAAAACAGGCTTTTTCCGATCGGCTTAAGCTTCCCTCGCCAGAGTATCGTAAGCGCATATTTTCGCTTGTTGCATCTGTCGCACCTATTGATTTCCCATGCAAATGAGGGAGATTTCCCGATTCGCGAAGGGATTAGCACCAGACGCTGGCTACATGCGCCGCGCGTATGTCGTCCATCTGTCGCAAAGTTATTCCTACAAATAGCTGCTTTATCTTTACTCCAGACGGCCACAGGTCAGCAGGAGAGCAGCTACAGCAGCAGCGTTACCGACGAAACTAGCAAGCTGAACAACCACACTTGCAAGGACAACACCTCTGTGTGCCAACATGCCAGGGGCAGCCGTGGTCCTAGCACTACTAATGGGTCCCCCTGGAACGGAGGAGGCGGGCACTTGAGAGGATATACCGCACGCGCATGAGCCTCTTTGGCATGGGGGATGAGGAGGTGTATCGCCTCTTCCGATTAAGCCCTGATGCAATCCTTGAACTAACCACAACCCTGCAGGATGACATCACCAGCCCAACACACCGCTCACAAGCAGTGCAGCCACTGGTGAAGGTACTGGCAACACTTCATTTCCTTGCAAGTGGATCATTCCAGCGTACAAGTGGAGTGGTGGCTGGGATGTCACAGTCCTCCATGAGCAGATGTGTGCACCAGGTTGTCCCTGCAATCCTCAGATGCATGTCCCACCACTTCATCAGACCAACCACTGAGGAGCTGCGGCTGAAGGCAATGCAGGATTTCTACAGCATTGCCAGATTCCCATGCACCATCGGGGCCATTGATTGCACACATGTGGCACTCCAGCCCCCCAGTGCCACAGAGCACATATACCGCAATCGGAAGCATTGGCATTCCATCAACGTACAGGTGATAGCCGATGCCCAACGCCTCATATGGCACGTCCGTGCCAAACACCCCGGATCTAGCCATGACGGCTGCATATACAATCAGAGCCCCCATCCCAATGGAATTCGAACAGAACATGTATGGGGACAGCTGGCTGGTTGGTGGGTGACATGGGTGGCAGGCATGACTGTCCCCCCCATGATGCTGACATCACAAGGGGCACATGCATGACTAACATCCTCCTGTCTTTTCCCTTACAGGTGACTCTGCATATGCACTGGGACCCCATCTAATGACTCCTTTCCGGAACCCCCAAACCAGAGGAGAGAGAAGATACAATGCGGCACATATCAAAACTCGTGCAGTGGTGGAGCAAACATTTGGGCTCCTGAAGTCCCGTTTCCGCTGCCTGGATAAGTCTGGGGGGGCCCTATTGTATTCCCCTACCTTTGTGTGTCAGATCATCGGTGCATGTTGCATTCTGCACAACTTTGCCATGAGAAAGGGCCTGCAGATTGACATACGTGATGACCTGACCCCCCAACCAGACAGCCCCCCCCCCCTGCCAGAGGAGACCCATTCAGCTGATAGAAGAGCAGTCAGGAGGGTCCTCACCGTAGGCATCTTTGGACACTAAACAAAAACATTGATCACACGGACAATGCACGCATGCACACCACTGATGTCCCTAGATCACACACACCATATGCACATCGCATTGGATTAGCCCAAGTCCAACATGCAGGACTTGGGAGCAGCAACGCCGGCGTCAAGGCCCCAATGATGTCGCTGTCCATTCATACACCATTCACATGTCATTCACACAGCCGTGGGGATAACTTCTCCCCAACGGCCGAGGGTGACACCCCTTACTGGCAGGAGTGCCACCCCCTCACATTCACACACCATTCACACTGTCCCCTGCACTCCTGACCGTGTGCAGTTAAACTGAAAAAAAACCTCATAACCTGAGCATAAATTAAAGAAAAAACTCATAACCTGAGCATAAATCAAAGAAAAAACTCATAACCTGAGCCAAAAATATAACAAAAAAAAAAAAAGCCCTCATCTGGGCTGACGGGGGCTCTTTCTTGTGGGCCCTCTCTGGCTCCTCAGCTGCCTGGAGGGAGTGGGTGGGGGGGGCATCTGGAGGTGGCTGATCCCAGGGTGGGCCACTCCTTGCAGGTGTTGGCTGCATGCCCTCCAAGGCCACGGCAATCCGGCTCAGATAATGATTGGTCTGGGCCTGCATCCTCAGCTGGCGGGTGATATTATGCCGCTGGTCACGCTGCCTCTGCCTCCCCTGTTCCCGGATGGCAGCAGTGTTGGCATGGACGGCTGCAGTGAGGTGCCGAACATCAGCCTGCACCTCCCCCAGGCTGGTCACCACTGCAGCGCAGTTGCAGCTGACGTCCTGCACAGCGTTCGTCAGCTGGGACACGGAGCCCAGGCTGTCAATTAGCCGGTCAAGATGCCCAGCAATCTCCCCCATCTGCTGGGTCTGCCTGGCCTGGTCCCGGGCCATCTGGTCATGGACCACATCAGACACCCCCATGGTCTTCCGGGTCGCCTTCCTGGGGCCAGGAGATGGTTGTCCCCGGGGGGATGGAGTCGCCCTTGAGGGGCTTCCTAGAATGGGGGAGGGGATTACAGAGGGCCCTGCAGAAGGGGAGGACTCCTCCAAAATTAAAAGAAAGTCCTGCTCTGGAAAGGCAGGTGTTCACCACCCGGGGGGGTCGGGCTCAGGATGCCGTTGGGGGGTTGGGGTGGACTGGCCGCCGACAGATGATGGCCCAGCTCCGTCATCTGTGGATGACACAAAGCAGACACATGTTGGTGGTCCCACACACTTGGCACATGTACCCTCCCACCCCCACATGCAACACACCAAATAGGGGATAAAAATCACTTACCTGTCCTGGAGCCTTCCTCCACGGAATCATATCCCGGGACCCCCTCCAACTGCTCCCTCTCCAGGCAGCGGGCGACCACCTCCTCCTCCGTGGTCAGGCTGACCGCACATGGGGGACCACCACCCGTGCCCCTCTCATGCCTCCTAATGGTGGCCACCTTGCCCCGGACTTTGCGCCTCAGATCATTAATTTTCTTGCCGATATCGGCAGCAGTCCGGGTGGAGTAGCCAAAGGCATTGACCCTGCCAGCAATGGACTCCAGGATGCCCTGCTTCCTATCCCGGCTGGTCTTCCGACTTTTCCTGCCGTGGAGAAAGTCGTTATACGTCTCCATAGCAGAGATCACTAGGGTGAGCTCCTGGGCATTAAAATTGAGGTTTCTCCTCTCTTTGGGGGGAACGGGAGCAGCCATCATACAGCAAAAGTAACTTCCCTGGGGTGGGGGAAACCGGATATACTTTTGCGCCGGAAAGGGGCATCTACGGCCGCTTTTATACACGCAACGGAACACATTGCGCTGGCGTTTCCCATGAAGTGGTGCCGACGGAAGTTGTGAGCATGCGCACAGGGGAGCGAGGGGAACCCTCCCTCACTGCGCATGCTCCGTGGATGATGCGATGAACGTAAGTCACTGCGCTGGGCTCCGCCCATCATTTACATATGATCACACCCACTTCCACTTGCGTCAGGTTGCGCCAGCGCTTTTTCGTTACTCCGCCGCAAAGTAACGAACATGCTCTTGGTGAATACTGGACTTTACTCACTAGTTTGCGTCAGCGTAACATATATGCGTTGCGCCGGATAAAATATGCGCGCATCTACCTGAATCTGGCCCAATGTCTTTATCAATTATTTACCCTTTACAGTAGATGTCAAACCCCCCCCCCCCCCCCCCCCAGGGCCTTTAGCGATTCTCCAAAGAGGAATCGCTGCCTTGGACCCGTCACTGAGGACAACATCACAGGCCGTCTCCTGCATCAGGGTACACACCCTTTTTGCCCTTCTGGCCATAGATATTTGATCTAGATAAAGTCCTTCTTTATTCTGCAGGCATGTTTAGAATAGATCAAATATATACAAGAATAAACCCACAAGGTTTTTCTAACATTGTTCGAAAAACCTTGCAGTCAGCCATTACACCTTCTCTTGAGAAACATCTAAAAGTTTGGATAGAGAGGTGAAGAATTTGAACCACTATCAGTAATAGGAGGTAAATAGGAACCTCTGTGACCAGTGGGACTACTACAGGCGGGCTGCCACAGAATTTGGAGAGAAAAGTGCAATATTATCTCTTGAGGGCCTTATCATTTATGCTACATATGATTTTTTTTACGCTACCAAGGTGAGAGTTCTGGGAGACTGGGTATGGATAAAGTTGTGTGATTGCATCGATCAAAACGTGGATATCTCCAGGGGAGAAGTTTAGTTAACATTACTCCATCACACGCCCCATAGGAGGATCTCTCTGTATCTAGGACTGCCACCCCCCATTTTTCTATCATTTGTTTGATTATTTTCCTTTTTTTACACAGATACTCCCATAGTGGCTCTGGGTCACTTGGTGTGTAATCACTTTGTTGTATCTTGTGTTACCACATCCATTTATTATTTTGTGTTTATTGTTACATCTAGTATCTCCCACAGGGATTTTCTTTAGCGCTTATCGCCATTTTTTATTTATACATATGGGTACTCGCCTATAACTGAGCTGAGAGGGGTTACGCCTGGGTATTGATTTGTGCCTTTTGTAAGCTAATGTCATTTCACCTGAAGGTGGCAGCATAACCTAATTGGCATGAATATGAAGTGCGCCCAGGATTGGCTAGTGAGAGGACTGGATTAATGTTTTTAACACAGAGTTAACATTTATAGGGATGCATTGCCCATATTTGGACTAATAATATACCTGCAGTCAGTGATGTTACAACAGGGACCTTTGTGTTGAAGTTTCCCAGAGGTGTCTGTTCTTTTAAAACAATCTCTACCTTCAAGCCAGGACTACTGTATGGTGCAATACCTGCCCAAGGTTATTGATGTTGAGTGCTAATATGGGCAACCAGGGGCTCCCCTGCTTGTCAAGAAGACTCATACACAACATAAATGTCTATCCTTTGCTTTTTGAGTCTATCCCTCTTCAAAAACTTCTAAGAATCTATATATAATCTTCTCATCAGTGGCAATTATACTATAACATGCTGTTATCACAAGCCATAAAGGCATGTAAATAATTTCTTAAAAGATTTAACCTACAACTACTATAAACTGCAACCTCAAAATTTTAAGTGTCACTAAACCTACATCATAAAAATATATATTAATAAATGGTGTATTACATGCAGTTCATACTCGTTCAGTCACCATGAGATTCGTTTTCTGAAAAACACTTGGTTTATCCTGCTGCTCGCTATCTCCACATCCTCAATTCAGCTAGGGATTTTCACAGCTGTAACGGCATATCTGGATATGCTCAATTATCAGTGAGTTTCTATGCCAATAATTTTTTCCCCATCACGTCTTCAGTAGTCCTTGACAAGAATGACGCTGCAGATAGCCAGGGAACAGATTGGCCAAAGCTCCCAGTGTGCCCCTCTCCACATATCTACACTGCACCTTGGATACGTGCCCACTGCTGCCTGTTTTATTCCAGCCATGGTGGCAGCTATACTTTAAACCTTGCTAATATATATGTATTGGTTTCTTAAAATTGACACCCAAGCATAAACCAGAATTACTAAAAGGCCAGCGTTCTAATCTACACATTGGCCTCCCCTTGTAAGAGAACCACCACTTGTATGTTACATTCTGTCAAGGCCAGTGGCCCCATAAATACAGTGATACTGGAGCCTTTACATAATTTCTTGATTGGTGACAGCTATAGGTTAAAGTTTGAAGTTAGTCATATAAAACATGAAAATAAAATGTATATGACTTCGGGAGGGTTTTGAACTTGTGCTCAATCATAAAACAACATCAAAGGATTTCAATTTAACCATTGGGCCATTGCATCAGTAGAAAGTTGCATGTCTGTGCTGGATTATGAAGTTCTATTTAGGCTGTGCTGCGACCACCAGCTAATATTCATGAGTGAAAAGAATGAGAGCATTGATTGGTGAAGCCACAACAGCTCACAGGTTAAGTTCTCTGACAGCCAGTGCAGACTTCCTGACAGACATGGGTTCGAATCCACATGTCGGCATTCACTAGTGAAGGAGCCACTCCTCGCAGGTTAAGTACTCTGACGGCCAGCGTAGCCATGGGAGGCTTCCTGAAACAAGTGGGGCTTTGTCCTCACGTTGGTTCCTTGTGACCTTGGACAAGTCACTTTATCACGTACGTGTCCCAGCCTTCAATCCTTAGATTTCAGGAACCTGTATCTTGCTGCAATATGTCACGTATAAGCGATGCTCTATATATAAGTTACAGCCACCCAACCAGAGGGTGGCTGTTTACATTCTTTAAAAGCGACGCCTAAAACTTTCTATTATACCATGTTCTATCCAAATACTGCTTTTGTTTATGGTGAAGCATCTCCCAAGGTTTGAACCGGTGACCTTCCTCAAACGCCTTGTGCTCATTAATCCACAACCTTAACCACCAAGCCAATCTGCTGGTTGAAGAGTTACCCTCTGTATTGACTTATGAGGTTGAAATCAATCCTATGACCCCCAAATCATACAAATTAATGAAACGTTCAAAGCTTCTTATAGTTGAGGTGCTAGCAGAGAGGTTAAGCAACCTGCCTCCCGGTAAAAGCCTCTGCCAGACAGTGGTTCGAATCAGTATGGAGGTCTTCTTACAAAGCTCACATTAGAACACAGCTTTTAATACAATTAATTACTTTGCTATATGAAATTACAGCAATTTCACTCCATAATTATTCTTAAAGCCAAGGCACTGAACCAAAAATCTGCATCTGTTTATTGAGTTTTGAGCCGTATTAGTATAATTTTATTAATTTTTTTTCACAGATTCTCCACATAAATGAAGCCACCCTTGACGATAAGTAATCTTCTCTTCGAAATGTGTGAAGGACTTTTTTTTTTTTCCCCCTTTCTACATAGTCTTCGTATCTGGGAAAGCTATACTTTTTATTTTTTATTAAAAATAGTTGCACCTAATAAAGGTGATTACAACAGAATATGCCACATCAGGGTCCAAACGGGATCCACAAACATAGCTTGAATTCTGGCTTTGGCCTTCTCCATCGGCTTCGTTTCGGCTGCCAAAAGACACGTGTGAGCCAATAAAATTATGATTCTGACAGTTTGAATACTCAGTATATTAGACTGTCTGAAGGTGTGGACCTTATACTCAACTTGTTGCTCGGAGTGTTTTCAGCCTGTATCAATCAATGGCTTAAAGCAGAAGTGCTTGATAGGTAGGCTCTTTTGTCATAGATGCCTGTTAGTTAGCACCTGTTTGTCTCAGCACAGAATTGCTTTTAGACAGTGCATGCACAACACAGTAAACACAAAGTAACTCCTATTTGCACTTATGAGTGTTATGTCATTGCCGCCCAGTTAGTCAAGCGGCCGAAGACTCCAGACCTGGAAGCACTGGCAATAGACAGGATTTTGTTTTGTTAGTCAAGTCTACCATGTACTAATATGCTGTGCATACTATATAATAGCTGAACAACTGTCAGTATAATGCTTCACCCGAAGCTTAGTTTAAGATCTTCCCATTAGATTGTTGCATTTAATGTATTTTATGCATGTTATTTTCCTGCAAAAGACCCAAGACAGTTGCCAAGCGCTGCCATCTTAGATTTGATGCCAACAATCCCAACTGATCCAATGCTGTCATAATAGAAATCCAGGTTTAATTTCACCTTGAATAATTTGTTAGGGCCAAACTGCCACAAACTATTAATATTAAAGACTAATGTGGCCACTGCGTGCTCTGTGATGGACTGTAGCGGCATCAGCTCTATACAGTGAGTGATATTGTGTTCTAGCAGCAGTAGGGACAACTTCCCTTCTGCTGTGGGACAGAGTGCTTCTCTGCCATTCAGGAGAAACCTTGTATTTTTATGGATGGATACTAGGTTTCCTCTGATTGGCCAATGTGAAAATAATGACATCATCCACTTGCCGCGCCACCTTTGCCAATCAGAGAAAGCCTTATATTCACTGCTAAAAATACAAGGCTCCTGCTGAATGACAAAAAAAACACTAAGCCTGACTCTCACAACACTACCGGAAGACAGTGCCACTAACTGTATGTAGCTAATGCAATATATTACAACATACGCAGCAGCTGCATCACACTGTAATGCAAATAATTGTTTGGGCCAGCTTGACTGAAATTTTTAAACTGGTGACAGGGTCTCAAATAAATATGAAAGTAGATAAAATATTTATTTGTACAAAAGATTATGTTGATGGCTGTATTGTACTTCAGCTATATGTTTTTAATGTTTTGTACAAATAAATGTTTTTGTTTTTTTTATCTACTTTGATATATATTTATTGATTGATTATCATTAGTGCCTGTATAATCCCAATCCTAGAGGGTATCCTTTGTAGATAGACATATAAGTGATAATGGCACTCCACCAACTGTAGCCAGTTTCATTTCCTAATCTTAAAGCAACAGGTTTGATTGTTTAAAAAAAAAAACAACAAAAAAAAAAAGATATCATACATACCTCCACTGTGCAGCTTGTTTTGCAGAGTGTGCGCCCGAACGCAGTTTCCTGGGGGCCCCTGGTGGTTCCTCCCTGCAACAGATAACCCCGTCTGGAAAGCACTCTGCCAATGGGGGGGGGGGGGGTTTACCTTGCGGGCGCACTCCTGAGTCCAACATTCAGCGACCATAGCCGGCGAGTGCAGGACTCGGCCCCGCTTGCGTCATTGGATTTGATTGAGAGCAGTGGAAGCCAATAACTGCACTGCTATCAATCTACCTAATGAAGAGCCGAGAACCTCAGGAAGAGATCCAGCACCTTCTCGAAGCTGGACTTTCCAGGGCTCAAAAAGAAGGAGGAGGGTTTACAACCCCTTTAACCATCAATTCACGGCGGCACGATAGCTCTCTTGTTCTGAGAGGACATCATATGACGTCCTCGTCTTTCAGAGCCACTGGGGGGGGGGGCTTGCACCTGCCGAGTTACTGGGAACCCCATGCACGTGCCCGGCGGGTGCGATGGCCCCCGCGATTGCCCAGTAACTGAGCAGGGCCGTGGATCTTTGTGTGTAAACACAGACATCCACGTCCTGTCAGCGAGAGGAGACCAATGCTGTGACCCTTGTACATAAGGACACAGATCGGTCACCTCCCCCAGTCATTCCCTTTCCCCCACAGTTAGAAACACTATGCAGGTAAATTTTGTTTGGGAGCCACGTCGCACAACCGCGCAATTGTCAGTTAAAGCAACGCAGTGCAGTAACCTGAAATTTCGCATGGGTAGGAAGGGGGTATATGTGCCCAGTAAGCAAGTGGTTAAAGGCTAAGTTCACTTTTTTTATTTCAAAAATTCCAGCCCCCCTATGTACCAATACAGCACTCATGTACTCTTTTTGCAAAAATATCAAAGCCTTCCATAAAATCTACAGACACTTACGTTTTGTACGTCTTGTGTCCTTACAGACTTTCGGTCGTGAAACAGGAAGCAGTTGACCACCCGCTGACCTCATTAGCACACACCCTGTATCATCCACCCTCCCATTCCCAGGTGAACATTTTTTTTTTAAGAAATGCAATCACTTAGTGATCACCCTTCTCACTAAATATACAATCAGATTGCATAGTGTATGGCCATCTTTATACAACTACATAGAAGGGAGTGGACAGAAACACTCAGCTGTCAAGCCCCATTCACATCTCTGCATAGCGGAACGCACATTTTTGTTTTTTAGCGAGAGGGAAGTTGTTTGAGAATTTTTAGTCCTCACACGTAGGGCAGCCTATTTTTTTTTTTTTTTTAGAGCAGTGCGTTTCTTACTGCGATTTTTGACGCAGTGCATTTCTGAAATGCAAGAAAGCGCACAGATGTGAATGGAGCCTTATTGTTGTGGTAACGCACCAATTTCACTTTCAGGCCCCATTCGCATCTAGTATAGTGGGAGCGCACATTTGGTGTCTTGTTTTTCCTGTGACTCGCATAGTGAAGCCTGTTGATTTAAATAGGCTGTGCTATATGTGGCTTATGTAACATGTTGGCGTTTTGGGAGTTGCGTGTTTTTTACTATGCGTTTTGCAGCATTTGCCATTCGTTTTTTCACATGCCAAAATATTTAGTGTGTTGTTAACAATTAGTGGCACTGAAAGCATAACTAGTAATTTTAGGTGTATAAATGTGGCCATACACTACACAATCTGATTGTACAATCTCCTTTAGATCTGCCATCAATTATGTAGTGCAAGGGCCTGCCTGATTGGCTACAGATTGATTGGAGGAAGATTGTATAGCCACCTTTATACACCTAAAATTAATAGTTGCACTTTCAGTGACATTCATTTGGTAATCCCAGACCAAACACAGAAGCAAACACATTTTGCCATGTGAAAAAACAAGTGGCTAATGCCATGCGAAAAACAAAAAATGTGGGAATGCGAGTTCCCGCTATGCAGAGATGTGAACAGGGCTTGACAGCTGAGTGTTTCTGCCCACTCCCTTCTATAAAGATGGCCATACACTATGCAATTCTATTTAGTGAGAAGGGTGATCACTGATTGAGTGCATTTCATTTAAAAAAAAAAACATGTACCTGGGAGTGGGAGGGTGGATGATGCAGGGTGTGTGCTCATAAGGTCAGCTGGTCAACTCCTTCCTGTGTCATGACCTAACGTCTGTAAGGACACGACCTAAAGTCTGTAAGGACACAAGACAGAAGCAATACATACATTTTGAATCATGGATGTAGGACAGTAAGGTACGTGTCTGTAGATTTTATGGAAAGCTTTTATATTTCTGCAAAAAAAAAAAGTACATAGGGGGGCTGGAGCTAAAAATTATTAAAAAAAAGGGTGAACTTAGCATTTACTTAAATATTAGGTTGCCCTCATTCTCGACTCTTTCGTTGTGCTGCAAAGCTTCACTTCCCCATTTCTCACATATCATACTAAGCGAGCGTGATATGCGTTTGCGCCACCCCTGTTTAGAAGTGCCGCAGGGATTCGGGTCTCCACACTATGCAAGTTTTCCTCACATATGATCCAAGCTGAGAATTAAATGGAAGTCCTAAACCAGGGGTGCCCAACCTTTTGAAGAGCGAAGGCCACTTAAGCGACTTGGTAACCGGTCGCTGGCCACAATGTGCGGAGCAGGTGGATAGCATGTCCGTGTCCGCTCTGCATATACGGACATGGATGCAGCCCACAATACTTTTTAGAGCAGGGATCTTCAAACTACGGCCCTCCAGTTGTTCAGAAACTACAATTCCCATCATACCTAGTCATGTCTGTGAATGTCAAAGGTTTACAATGCCTCATGGGATGTGTAGTTCCGAAACAGCTGGAGAGCCGTAGTTTGAGGATCCCTGTTTTAGAGGATCGTATTGGAGGTAGAACACAAGTCTGTTAATGTCTGCCACTACTTAGAGGTGAACGGAGGGTCCAATTGGTTGGACTGACCGTGTGAAATGGGTCCAAGGCTGCTTTTACACCAACACGCTGCGGTTTACCTGCACTGCGGGTGCAACACAGTGTACCTTTGGCATTCCTGAACTTTGCAATAGACTTCCATTATATTCTACAGGTTTGGTGCACTTTCAGAAAGCTCACCAAACTCGCAGGTAATAACAGAAGTCTATGGCTCAGTGCAGGGAACTCGCAGGTAAACTGCTCTGCACCTGCAGATCAGTTTGAAAGCAGTTAAGTAACCACTGCAGAACATATATGCCCATATATACATTGTGATTTTAGTAATAAACTGACCTTTAATAACAGTATTCTATTCCATCCCAAAGCAGGAGGTCGTGGGCCACATCAGAGGGCGCCCCGGGCCACTGGTTGGGCACCCATATCCTAAACCTTGCCAAGTTTGCGCATGTGTAGGAAAACACTTGTGTTTGCATAGGAATGCTGAAGGGTTCTGCCAGGACCAAAAATCAGGACACAGCCTTTCAGCACATCTATGTAGGTACCATAATGGCGTTGCCGGGGGGGGGGGGGGGGGGGGTGAAGAAAATGGATAGAGAACTGTAATTCCTCTTTAATGAAAGTAGAGTTTGTGGAATAGATCTGCTCTTAGAATCACGTGAGGGCATTAGAAATATATTAGGGAGTGCCTGGCCCTATGCAGACCTGGCTCTGAAGGTGGCATTTGAGTTCCTAGACACCTTACCTTGCTTCTCAAGCCTGAACATAAACTGAAACAAGTCCTCTATCCAGTAGCGGCTGGTGCTCAAATTTTTTGGGTGGCGCAAACGGAAAAAAAAAGAAAAGGAAAAAAAAAAAGCAGCCTTACTTTGCCCATCAAATGCAGCCACTGTGCCATCAATTGTCACCACTGTACCATGCCATCAAATGCAGTCACTGTGCCATGCCATCAAACGCAGCCACTGTTCCATGCCATCAAATGCAGCCACTGTGCCATGCAATCAAACGCAGCCACTGTGCCATCAATTGTCACCACTGTTCATTGCCATCAAATGCAGTCACTATGCCATGCCATCAAATGCAGTCACTATGCCATGCCATCAAACGCAGCCACTGTGCCATCAATTCGCACCACTGTGCCATCAATTTGCATCACTGTGCCATGCCATCAAACGCAGCCAGTGTGCCATCAATTGTCACCACTGTTCCATGCCACCAAACGCAGTCACTGTGCCATGCCACCAAACGCAGCCACTGTGCCATCAAACGCAGCCACTGTGCCATGCCATCAAACGCAGCCACTGTGCCATCAATTCGCACCACTGTTCCATGCCATCAAATGCAGTCACTGTGCCATGCCATCAAACACAGCCACTGTGCCATTAATTTGCATCACTGTTCCATGCCATCAAATGCAGTCACTATGCCATGCCATCAAACACAGCCACTGAAAGGGTAAGGATCTCGCGCCAAACAAATAAAGTGAAAAATTGTATATATATTAATATATAGTGCTAAGCTGCACCCCAAATTCAAAGTGAATAAGTAAAGAGAAAACAGAAGGGGGCGCTAAATATGCAAGCAATCAAAACATAAACCACAGAATAAACCAAACAACTATGGTTGCCTTAACATTAATATGTAAATATGTGCAATCTAAAGTAAAAGTCCATAAATAGTGCAGAAACAAAATGTCCATAAAATGTGCAGAGGGTTGATTCCAAAAGTCCTTGTAAATTTCACTCAAATAAATAAGTGGATACTGTGATCAAAGAGTGAGGATTTCCACCTTCACCAACTAAAACACCAAACGTGAGTGTAAAAGATGGCTCCTTACCGCAACCAATTGACCCTTTTCGTTAAAAAAGTGGTCAAATAAGCTGTAAGTCTCCACAGATGATTAAGGCCTGGATACTCTTGATTGGATATGTATAACCATTATAGGGCAAAGAACAACAAGAAAAGCCGCCATGGCGTAATAACGTTTAATTAAAATAACATTAAAACATACAGTGCCGAGTGGCTCCTTACTGTTAGGGGTGCCTCACGTCCCGGCACTGAGGCTGAAGGCTTAGGTCTAAAGAAAAACGTGTCCTTGGCTGGGGAAAACAATCGCGTGCGTTCCACCTCACTGAAGTTGAGAGCCAGCTGGACCGGAAGATGCTGTGCGTGGTCACGTGCCGCCTCGACGTACGTTTCAATATGTCGTCATCAGGAAGCGCTTCGTGAGGCACCCCTAACAGTAAGAAGCCACTCGGCACTGTATGTTTTAATGTTATTTTAATTAAACGTTATTACGCCATGGCGGCTTTTCTTGTTGTTCTTTGCCCTATAATGGTTATACATATCCAATCAAGAGTATCCAGGCCTTAATCATCTGTGGAGACTTACAGCTTATTTGACCACTTTTTTAACGAAAAGGGTCAATTGGTTGCGGTAAGGAGCCATCTTTTACACTCACGTTTGGTGTTTTAGTTGGTGAAGGTGGAAATCCTCACTCTTTGATCACAGTATCCACTTATTTATTTGAGTGAAATTTACAAGGACTTTTGGAATCAACCCTCTGCACATTTTATGGACATTTTGTTTCTGCACTATTTATGGACTTTTACTTTAGATTGCACATATTTACATATTAATGTTAAGGCAACCATAGTTGTTTGGTTTATTCTGTGGTTTATGTTTTGATTGCTTGCATATTTAGCGCCCCCTTCTGTTTTCTCTAAACACAGCCACTGTGCCATCAATTGTCACCACTGTACCATGCCATCAAATGCAGTCACTGTGCCATGCCATCAAACGCAGCCACTGTGCCATAAAACGCAGCCACTGTTCCATGCCATCAAATGCAGCCACTGTGCCATCAATTCGCACCACTGTGCCATGCAATCAAACGCAGCCACTGTGCCATCAATTGTCACCACTGTTCATTGCCATCAAATGCAGTCACTATGCCATGCCATCAAACGCAGCCACTGTGCCATCAATTCGCACCACTGTGCCATGCCAAACGCAGCCACTGTGCCATGCCATCAAACGCAGCCACTGTGCCATCAATTGTCACCACTGTTCCATGCCACCAAACGCAGTCACTGTGCCATGCCACCAAACGCAGCCACTGTGCCATGCCATCAAACGCAGCCACTGTGCCATCAATTCGCACCACTGTTCCATGCCATCAAATGCAGTCACTATGCCATGCCATCAAACACAGCCACTGTGCCATTAATTCGCATCACTGTTCCATGCCATCAAATGCAGTCACTATGCCATGCCATCAAACACAGCCACTGTGCCATCAATTCGCACCACTGTGCCATGCCATCAAACGCAGCCACTGTGCCATCAATTCGCACCACTGTGCCATGCCAGCAATTGCAGCCACTGTGCCATGCCATCAAACGCAGCCACTGTGCCCATTATCACCACTGTGCCCATTGTCGCCGATGTGCCCTGTAAAATGCCCCTCCCCCACCCGACACTTACCTTTCGGGAAGTCAGCCATCCTCCTTTCATGTCCCTCGATGTCTTCTCCCACCCTCGATGACGCTTTAGCCAATCAGGTTACCGGTAACCAGAACCAGAGAACCTGATTGGCTGAGACGCCTGTCAGTCTTATCCAAGGATCCCCCGTATGTCCCCTGGATAATCATCCGGAAGGCCGAGGGCTGTACTCTGAAAGCCTATCAGACCCGCTGGCTCTGATAGGCATTTCCGCACAGCCAACTAGCTTCCATTCAGGTGGCCGGCGCTCACCGTCCGGCTATCTGAATAGACCAGCGGCCGGCAACAATAACAGATTCATGCAATGCATGAATCTAAGTTGTTGTATTACAGTGGCGGTGCGAGAGCCAGAGGGGGCGGCGCTCCAGCGCCCTCTATAGGCGCACCGCCACTGCCTCTATTCTACCCTTAGATATAGACACCTCTAGATATGGGAATCCTTATGTCCCGTTACAGTGGGACACCAGAATGATCTAGGGGTGCAGATTACATAAACACTAAGACCTCATGCACACTGGAAGTTTTTACAGCAGCTGTTTTTGGCAATAGACGTTTTTTTCTACAGTCAAACTCTCCATGTTATTCTATGTGTCCATGCACACATTTTTGGGCAGTGGCGTTTTTGAGCAGTAAAAAAACCCCCCAAAACTAGGGGGTTCTGAGAGATGTTTTTCAGCTATAAAAACGTTCTAACGCTGATAAACATTGATAAACGCTCAAAAATGCTCAGCAGGGTTTAACGTTTTTGATCCATTAAAAAAAAACACTAAACGTGGAAAAACACAAAAAAACGCTATTGCAAAAACGTTGGAAAAAAAGCTGAGAAAAAGTAGAAAAACTCACTGCAAAGCTGCTGGCGTTTTTTATAACATTATTTTAACGTCCAGTGTGCATGAGGCCTTATGCCCCTTCTGGCCAAGTTGCATAAAAACAGACACCTGAGGAATTTAGCGTTATCTTTTGTTGGCAAAATAAACGTAATGAAAATTAAGGTTCTACAGATCTTTTTTGAAGCATGAGCCAACCTGGGTCTTCCATTCATATTTCCAAAAGGTTAATGGAAACATTTGGTTTTTTTTTTGGCCCTCATCTCATCCTCCAATAGGGAATAAAGTGCACCAGGAGCTGCAGGGCAGTGAGGCTTGGCACTCCCCGATTAATACAGATACTACTTTGCAGCTTATTTGGTCTTTGCACACAGGTGGTTGGTGGGGGATAATAGCGACGTTGCCACATCTTGGAGGCTGCAATAGTGGGGTCCTAGGAGAGTTTTAAGTTCCTCCTTTACAGGGGGGGGGGCCTCCAAGCACCTCACACAATCATAGGTCCAATGAAAACTACACTGCATGATTGGGTACTGGCCCATAAAATGTCCCTCAAGAATGCCAGCAGAGATTCACCATCTTCTCCTCTAGGGATGAACCCCTGGGATCCCCACCCAATGAGTTTTCCCCAGCCCAGCATTGTGGGCAGGCAAATGGATCAAGACTAAGAAAAGGAGGGTTATTTACTTAAGGCAAATCCACTTTGCACTACAGGTGCTCTTGGAAGTGCAGACGCTGTAGATCCGAGGGGGACATGCAAGGAAAAAAAAAACAAAAAACATTTTAGCTTGCAAATAATTGGATGATAAAATCAGCAAATCTTCCCCTCAGATTTACAGCGACTGCACTTGTAGTTCAAAGTGGATTTGCCTTTCGTAAATAACCCCCATTGTTTCTTGAAACAAACTGTTGACCTTAGACCTTTAAAAAAAGAACAAATCAATCTCCCTAATTTGTTTCTTTTTCGCTACCTACAGCAGTGGCATGCCTTTGTCTCCCGATTTGTTTTGACCGATCGAATGACTCGCTTGAATGATTGTTATGACATGTTACTCTGAAAGTGTATCTGCAACATCTAAAAGGAGTTTTTCCCTAACAGACCCCCTTGTCAGATGTAGAGACAGATGGGAAGGAGATGTCCCTAATTTACATGTGGGATTTCCCTTTTCAACATCTGATTTTGGGAAGAGACCCTTTGATACAATATAAATTCCTTCATCGCATTTACTATACACCAGCTAAACCAGCTTTATGGTCCTTTTAGGAAGTACTGTTGAGCATACTATTTTCTATGCTCAAAAAGCGATCATTTACCCAGACGGTGAACACCGGGAAGGGATTGGTGAATACAGCAATTTAAAAGGCTACATATCTATCTTGGGGATGTCCTAGCAAATTTGGGGTTTCTGGATTTCAGTAACGGATGCAAACAGGTAATCCTATATGGCTTCCCTTTCACCCAGAGTGGCTGCTGGACAGAACAATAAATAGATTAGTTATGGGTTGGCATGTCTTCTGTTCCAAACTCTTCGCTTGACATTTTCCTCTGTTTTAAGAGTGGTCGGAGCTTAGTGAGTAGTGATTTTTGTTAATGGCCTGGCCCTATTTGGGGCTCACATAACTCTTCCAGCCTGAATGTTCACTCTGTTTGCACAACCATCATCAGGGTTGATGTAGGTACTTAGTTGCATGGTTGGTAAGGGTTTGCGTTTGTTTGAGGGGCAGGAGGTTCTGCACAGTCTTCATTGTGGTCAATTTGGGGTTTAGTTTTGTACTGTTACACACATACCTATCTCTATCTAATTTAGATTACCAAAAACCATATGGCAACAGTACTTTGGTAATGGAAATTATGTATCAGAAAAAACTTGTTTTTCTAAATATAGTTGTCGGACTCTATCTTCTGATGGAAATATTTTTAGGGCAAAGCATAGTGCTCTGAAGTACAGCAAAAGTCAAACTATTCAAAATTATTTTACAAAGTCCAATATAAACACATGCACACGATAAAAAGGAACATACACAAACAGCACATATGCTTAAAATTTATTGATTGTACAGTATAGTGAAATTTACAAACCAGTAAAGAAATTAACTCATTTCATAACAGAGTATGGAACTAGCGGGAAAGGTGAATGCACCTTCCCAATAAGCAGAGCCTCCACAAGAAGCATGCTTCCAGCTACAGTGTGGGGCAATTATTGTCCAGCATCTTGCAGAGAAATGGATGGTTCATCTGGTTTTTCTTAAACACAGGAAAAAAAAGCAATTATACACAACACAGTATCCAGAACATTTTTACTGTGCAAATTTCAGTCAGTAAAACATTTTTTGTAGCTACGAGTCTAACCAAAACTTCATCTAGCAAAGTAAAGGAACAAGAAACCCCACCTATTACATGATGGGCATGTCTCTGCACTCCTACTAATACATGTAGAGTCAGACACTCTGGGTGAAAGGGAAGCCATATAGGATTACCTGTTTGCATCCGTTACTGAAATCCAGAAACCCCAAATTTGCTAGGACATCCCCAAGATAGATATATAGCCTTTTAAAATTTGAGTGCTGTATTCACCAATCCCTTCCCAGCCTTACTTTTTCAGTGATTCTACACTGCTCGTTTCCTTCTGTGGCTCAAAGGCAATTTGGATGGAACTATCTGGATGGCTGGGTCTAAGGCTACTTATAGGATCGTCTGTGATTAACCCTTTATGACCTCTTTGTTGTTTTTTTGTAGGCTGAAACTGGCTGCTATGTATGACCTGCTCCAACATCAAATGAACTCCTGAAGAAGCTCATTCGAGCAAAAACTAGTAGAGTGATCTTATGGCAGCTGTGTATACGTATGGCCAAATGTCATGTACCCAATATGGATGGTTCTTTTATAAATGCTTGTGTGTTTATCTTTTCAAATAAACATGTAATTTCACCAATTGAACACCGTTTAAAAATCCCAGGGTATTTTTACCCTTTGTCCATTTCTCTTTTTGTTTCCAATTAAACGGGATGCAGTGTTCTGGATTTGAGCGACTTTGTCCCATTCTATAAATTGTGACATATATGACTTTATGATGGTCCATCTAATAAGCCAGCCAGCAGACAGGTTTTTCCAGCAGACAAGTTTTAAAGCATGCTTTAAAACTTGTCTGCTGGAAACCCGTCCGTCCGACATGTCCGCTGGTTAGTACGCCTAACCAGCGGACAAAAATCTCCCGCATGCGTCGAATGGATTCGACGCATGCGTGGAAGTATTTTACTTCCTGGAGTGGTGACGTGGCGGCGTCAACGTCACCGCGCTGTCTGTCCGCGGGGATTTTGGTTTGATCGTGTGTACACTGACCAAACCAAAATAGCACAGCAGACATATCCGATGAAAACGGTCTGTCCGACTGTTTTCATCGGATTTGTTTAGACGTGTGTACGCGGCCTAAGGGGTGTACTTAGAGGGGTGTCACACAACTTATACCTAAGGCGGCGTACACACGAGGGGATATGTCCGCTGAAAACGGTCCGATGGACCGTTTCAGCAGACATCTCCGCTCGTGTGTATGGGCTAGCGGACAGATTTCTCCACCCGACAGATTTCAAAGCATGCTTTGAAATCTATCCGGTGGGAATCTGTCCGCCCGACATGTCTGCTGGTTAGTACACTTACCAGCAGACATGTCGGCTCCCACCACCGCCGCGCCGCTGCCGAATGGATTCGGCGCATGCGCGGAAGTGTTTTACTTCCTGGTGCGGTGACGTGGCGGTGACGCGGCGGCGTCAACGTCACCGCCGCGTCACCACTACGTCACCGCGCCGTCCGGCGGCGGGGAATTTGATCCGATGGTGTGTACACGCCATCGGATCAAACTCCCGATCGGACATATCCGATGGAAATGGTCCGCGGACCGTTTTCATCGGATATATCCGATCGTCTGTACGCCGCCTTAGATTTACACATTATCTATGTTAATCTTGGGTGAAAACTGAATTTTCCATGAATCATGGATACAAACTTTGATAAACAGATTGTAGTGTATAATCTGGAGCTGTTCTCTTTATATGCATTTAGATTGGATCAAGTCTAAAATGGTTTCATTTGTTGTTGTAATTAGCCAGCATATGCACACCTTTACCTAACACTCAGCCAACCATATTATTATGAAATGGTGACATAGCTGATAAACATCCTGTTAGTATTCATCTGTAGATATGGTGAATACTCAACCCACAATCACCACATGGCTTACCCTAATGTGTGCCATTTTATTTAAATTGAACTAAACTGCACAAGCGATGTAACTTGTATTGCATTAAAATCATCAGTCTTTTAATCATTGGACATGCCTCATTTGCCTTTCCCAGACTCCACAAGAACTTCACCCACATGACACCATGGATTTTGCACTTTTCTTTTTGGCCTGGCCATGTACTAATGGAATACGTTTCTTCCTTTTTGAAGCACCTGCAACAGTAGGCCCCAACATAAAGAAAAACATTCATTTTTGGCATTGGAAAAATCTCAAGGGTGACATATAAAAGCAGATGTTCTAACCCTTCCTAATGCTATCCAAATTCAAAGCTAAACTATGGGGAAAATGCAAAGCTACCCTTACAGAGGGGCCTACCCCCACTCTGAAAGGGTTAAATGCACGCTTTCATCTAGGGTACCATTAAAAACCTACTTTACTTACCTTACCCTCTATTCCCACAAGCTTCCCGTTTCCCAGATCCCCTATAGCCTCTTCTCTTTGGTACTCCGTCAGTCACAGACACTCTGACATCATAACATACAATGCAGGACCAGCAGTCCTGTACTGTAAGGCCTCGTACACACGATCAAATCTATCTGCTGGAAACGGTCGGCCCGACCGTCCCAGCAAACAGATTCGGCCGTGTGTACGGGCAAGCCGACGGATTTGGCCACCCGACAGATTTCAAAGCATGCTTTGAAATCTATCGGGTGGGAACCCGTCCGCCCAACATGTCTGCTGGTTAGTACACTTACCAGCAGACATGTCGTCTCGCACCGGCGCCGAATGGATTCGGCGCATGCGCGGAAGTGTTTTACTTCCTGGTGTGGTGACGTGGCGGCGTCAACGTCACCGCCACGTCACCAACACGTCAGCGTGCTGTCTGCTGGCTGGGATTTTGGTTTGCTCGTGTGTACACGGGAGCAAACCAAAATGACAGCAGACAGATTTGTTCAAATCGGTCGGACAGACCGTTTTGAACAAATCTATTGCCTCGTGTGTACGAGGCCTAAGGACCTTAAGGGCCTTTCAACAACCTGAAGTGTTGGAGGGAACAGGAAAGCACTGGCTGCTGGGAAAGTGAGGAATACGGCAAGTAAATTTTAATGCTAGCCCAAAATTAGCTATTAACTCTTGTAGGCCCCATTGCAAGGATAGTTCCTATTCAGCTTTGAAAAAGCATTGGCAGGAGTTGGCTTTAAAATTGTTGGTTTGTTACCCAGCAGCTGTCATTTAGCAGTAAATATTTGAATTTATTTAGTGGCTGTCAAGACAAATGTGTTGTGAAAATAAAGAAGACAGATGATCATCGAAATTTAGACACTAATGAGGTGTACGGGTTAAGTTGGGTTGTCTCAATTAATTCGGTCCAAGGTTTCTGTAAACCCCCAACACAGTCCAATTGTACCCCTCGCCTATGCCAATGTTTATGGGGTATAAATGGGAACACCACAAACTATACTGAAATCACGATTGAGATGATTTATACATGGTAGATTTAATATCCTAGATCAGACACTAGACAGTACACTAGTATTAGGCTATTAAGGTCTTGCCAATATAATCTATATTTTATATCAACCGAAAATAACAAAAAATAAATCACAGTATGAAAGAATAAATTCAAATTGAATCCACACAAATCAGAAGTATGTGTGTGCGAATGGATCTATCAAAACAATGAAGTGATACATAACTCTACAGTAAGAATGCATAGATCAATAAAGCAATTAATGCACCAGAGGCAGCAGTAAAGCCATCACACAGCTGTATTTAATGACTTTACTGTAAGGCTGATTTATGAACAATGAAGAATAGTAAAGTGGAAACGCTGGCAATTGTATTCTATTGGATTTCAGGATTCATTTTCGAGTCTACCTGTTGAAAAGAAGAGTGGGAATCCGAATCCTTTCTCCGGTTGGTATAGGACTTTTCATTAAATGTGTTGAAAAGTAGACTGTGCAAGTCCAGGAACCACTGAAGCTGCTGTTCAACCAACCAGAGACCATATATTGGGAAAGCACACATCGGACCAAGGTTCAGGAGAGGCGATACAACTGGAGCTTATTAATCACTTCTTAAACTATTCATACATTATAAGAATGATAATCAACACTAATTAAAGGTAACTGGAGCAAAAGAAAGCATAGTAGTCCACCCACCTACTCTGGGGCTAATAAAACTTCCAATCTTAACAGAAAAAGGAAAAAGCGGAAATACACGATATTGGTCACTTTCAATACACAAAATAATGCGTCAAACGAGGATAAATATGTTATCAGTCACAAATGCCCTGTTGGAAAAAACAGATGTAATGGCAGAGCTTGTTTAAAAATCTATAAAACACAGAAAATAACTACGAAATTAAACTAAAATCTATTACTAATAAAATGTAAAAGGTTAAAAGAAAAGATCAACATACACATTCATTGAAGGGCATAGAGCAAGGACTATGTATATGGAAGGTTAGAGAATAAGATGTGCATAGGAGTTCTTTCAAAATATGTTTTTTGTAGATTGCATAAATGCAATGATTCTACAACCCCTGACAATAGTAAATACCAAACTGCAGCAGTACTGTATGTGGATCTACTCCAGTATACTGGTTTCTGCACATGGCCATCAGTGAACAGGTCCCAGTGTGACCTGAAAGCTTCAGGCTGGGGCTACGATACCTGAAAACACACAGCCGTGCACTGCAGTACAATGCCAACATGCTTAATATTATACAATTCTGTAAATGGGTAATAACAAAATTCCCTCTGTTTCTTCTACACACAACATGACTTTGAAAAGATCTGTGCAGTATTCACAAGTGAGTTTGTCTGTACTCCGCTCAGAATACATAGATATGTGTGCCGGTCTATATTGTGCTTTGGAACAACGTACAGGCTATTACATGTCAGCAGGCACTACTCAAATGGTCCAGTAAACATAAATTATGTTCATTTATCAGCATCTGATCTGTTGCTAATAATGTTCACACACACACATATATATATATATATATTTCAGTTTACGATCTCTGATCTTGGTTGATTTTAAATCTGAACTCTAAATGTCTCTTCTGAATAAAAGGTTGGATCCCCTGTCAGGTTTTGCCCTTGTGCCCACTGAGAGGATTCGCAGGATAATGCGGTGATCTGAACTCCATTTTTCTTCAGCGCATTCTTCATATGTTTCTTGGGAAAATGCACTAGGGGGCTGGTGATGGTGTCACTGACTTCCTAGCATATTCTCCATAGAGTTTTATAAAAAGGGATAACCTGTCCAGCTCCAGGAGATGACCTGGGTATCAGTGGGACAGAAAGTGAAGGGATCACCCCAATGTGAACATTGTAATAAAAACCTGCCAGAGGATCTGGTCCTTCCACGCTTAGTGTAGGTACTGAAGAGGAAGGGGGATTTAGATAAACATGGCCGACTTCCTGTCACACTATTAAGAAATATGTCAACCAGAAAAGAAGAATAAATAAATGACAGATAAATCAGAGGTTCTTTAACTGTAAATCCCATTTCCAATTCCTCACTACAAAATTATGATTTTTCCTATTCAGGGTTAAAAACAGGTTTGCTTGACCCCCTCACCTCCCACCCTCCCAGCAGTATTTACTTGCATCTCCCCTCCATTCTACTGATGCTCCAATCAGCTTCGGGGAGCCAAAGAAAATACAGTTACTTCAGAGCGTGGAGGAGCATGTTACAGAACTGGGCCCCTTTGTAAGCTTCCACTCTATCAACTTGTAGTATACATAGAGCTTTTCCTTCACTTCTAATGGTTGAATGGAGTAGTGATGGAGCCAAAGGAATACAAGTATATGCTGTGGAAGGCTTTAACAAAGTGAACGTGTTGCTCTGCTCTCTATGTGTAAAACACATGTTCATTTTAAGTAAATATCTACATTCTTACATACATATTTGTGAATCTTATGAGCAGTTCTTTTTTATAAGGCAAACTGTAATGTAGGTGTATTGGTCCTTTAATCCAGCTTTCAAATGTTGCTTCTTGGTGTGAAGTGCTTACAATGCACAGCACAGAGACACACAACCAGACACTGGTTGTCACCATTTTCTTATCATGCACCTCAATGTCTGCACCTGCTAAGAAACAACATTAGCAGGATGAAATGACAACCCTGTGTGTACCGCTTAATGCAAAACATAGATGTGACAAATGGAGATGCCCATGTTGCAATATACATAAAGCTGCCTGCCCTTCTATCATGGAGGGAATGAACACGCAATAAATGAGTGATCAGATACACGACAAACATAAATGTGCAGCATTGTGCTATCCTGTGTTGTGCTCCTCTAGTTAGAAAACTTTCTAACACTATATACCGCTAAACACAAAAGAAAAGCACTAGCTAGAACAATATTGTCAACCCTTACAGTATTTCCAGAGCAATACAAAGCAATGCATTTGAAAGCAGTGGTCTATGAGGCCACAAATGCTTACCCAATAGGTGATTTTTGGATATTAAAAAACAAAAATAAAAACCACAGCAAAAAAAAAAAAAAAACTTACACTTTGCAACACTGTGCAAGCATGAATAATTACAAATACAGTGAAGGCAGTCATGTGTGAATTAAACTGTTTTTATCAATTCACCAGGAATCAGTAAACTATAAGAATGAAAAAGCAGTGCAACCCAATCAGCCATTCAGAAGACACTTTTTTACAGTCTGCTATCCACTGAGAAAAGAGGAAATCTGACTGGTTGCATCAGTATGCCTATCCCTTAGATCTCTGCCCACCTAAGTAAAAAAAGGGATTTTTAATAACAGCTTACCTGTAAAATCCTTTTCTTGGAGTACATCACGGGACACAGAGCGCATAGCCATTACATATGGGTTATATGGAGTACCTTCAGGTGTGGACACTGGTGTAATCAACTTCACAGGAAGTTCCTCCCTATATAACCCCCTCCCACTGAGAGTGCTTTAGTTTTGTAGCAAGCAATTTCTCTGAGGTTACACAATGTTCCCACAAAGAGGGGTGGGAGCTCTGTGTCCCGTGATGTACTCCAAGAAAAGGATTTTACAGGTAAGCTGTTATTAAAAATCCCTTTTTCTTGATCGTACATCACGGGACACAGAGCGCATAGCCATTACATATGGGATGTCCCAAAGCAATGCTCTATGAAGGGAGGGAGACCGTAAGGCAAAAAATAGCCAAACAGAAACTATATCAGGAGGTAAAATAGCTCCACCAACAGAAAAAGGGGGCGTGAACCGGGCCAGAGGATTCTATACTGCTGCCCGTAGGACCGCCTGCCCAAATGCTGCGTCCGCAGCCTTTGTGACGTCCAACTTATAAAATTTAGTAAACGTATGTACGGAAGACCAGGTTGCCGCTTTGCAAACCTGTGCCATAGAGATCTGATGGTGTGCCGCCCAAGAGGCACTCATGGCCCTCGTAGAATGGGCTTTAACTGATAAGGGAGGTGGAACGCGCTTCAGACCATAGGCCTGAAAAATCAGCTGCTTAATCCACCTAGCCAAGGAAGACTTGGCAGCCGGCTGACCCTTCTTGGGGCCATCCGGAAGAATGAAAAGCACATCTGTTTTCCTAATCTTTTCTGTAGCCTTGAGATAAACCCTCATGGCTCGGACCACATCCAAAGTATGAAGCAATCTTTCCTCTCTGGACTGGGGAGTAGGAAAGAAGGATGGTAGGACTAGGTCCTGATTCAAGTGAAAACTGGATATGACCTTAGGAAGGAAAGAAGGCTGAGGCCGCAGAACCACTCTGTCCTTATGCAGAATAAGGTACGGTTCCCTGCAAGACAAGGCTGCCAGCTCGGAGACCCTTCTGGCCGAAGCCATAGCCACCAAGAAAACCAACTTTCGGGTTAGCAGCACAAGAGGGATTTCTGTCAGAGGTTCAAACGGCTGCTTTTGTAAAGCTGACAAGACCAGATTTAAATTCCAGGGGCAGAGGGGAGCTCTAATAGGGGGATTTACATGCAAGACCCCCTGCAAAAAGGTTTTTACAAGCGAATGTGTGGCCAAAGGCCTTTGAAACCATATCGATAAGGCAGACACCTGCCCCTTTAGAGTACTAAGAGCCAACCCCTTGTCAACGCCAACCTGGAGGAATCGCAAGATCCTGTCAATAAAAAACTTGCGAGGATGCCCTCCTTGAGACTCGCACCACTCCACATAGGTTCTCCAGACTCTGTAATAGATATTTCTAGAGACTGGCTTTCTAGCTTGAATTAACGTAGATATGACTTGGGCCGAGAGGCCTCTGCCCTTAAGAATTAGAGATTCAGCCGCCAAGCCATCAAATTTAGCTGCTGTGAAGCAGGGTGGTAGATCGGGCCCTGAGACAGCAGATCTGGGCGCAGGGGGAGTGGCCACGGTGCCCTTACTGACATCCTCACGATGAGTGCGTACCAAGCCCTTCTGGGCCAGGCTGGGGCCACCAGGATCACCGGCCTGCGCTCCACCCTGATCCTTCGTAGAAGGCGGGGAATCATCTGTAGTGGAGGGAACGCATACAGGAGAGAAAACTGGTGCCAGGGGCAAACCAACGCATCGGTCCCGTAGGCCGAGGGGTCCCTGGCTCGGGATACAAATTTGTCCAATTTCTTGTTGAATCTTGTTGCCATGATGTCCACATCGGGAACTCCGAATCTTTGGCAAATCTCTTGGAATACCTGGGGGTGAAGAGACCACTCTCCCGGGAGCAACTGTTGACGACTCAAAAAATCTGCTTGAGAATTGTCTATCCCTGGGATGAACACTGCTGAGATGCAGGGTACATGGGCTTCGGCCCATGCAAAAATTAGGTTTACTTCCCTTTGAGCCGCCAGGCTCTTTGTGCCCCCCTGGTGGTTTATGTATGCCACCGCCGTGGCATTGTCGGACTGTATCCTTACTGGCAGACCCTGCAGGGGGAGAGTCCAGGCGACCAGGGCCAACCGAACAGCTCTGATCTCTAGGACATTGATGGGAAGCAGACTTTCTGCCTCTGACCACTGTCCCTGCTGGGTCCGTTTTCCTAAGATTGCCCCCCAACCTGTTAGGCTGGCATCTGTGGTTACTATTTTCCACGAGATGGGGCAAAAGGTTTTCCCTTTTGATAATTTTTGAGGGATCAGCCACCAGTACAGGCTGTGCCTGACTTCTGGAGAAAGAACTAATGGACGGTCTAATGCCTGTATGGACTTGTTCCAAGCAGAGAGAATAGCTGCTTGCAGAATTCTGGTATGGATCTGGGCGTAGGGCGCTGCTTCGAAGGCGGCCACCATCTTCCCCAGCAGTCGCATGCATAGGCGAATAGTCGGCTTCTTTTTGCCTAAGACTATTTGAATCGTTTGAATCAACGACCTGATCTTCTCTTGAGGTAAAAATACCTTCTGGCATTCTGTATCTAACCGAAAGCCTAGATATTCCAACTGTCTTGTGGGATGTAACCTTGATTTTTCTTGGTTCACAATCCACCCGAACTCTTCTAGATGCCGCACTGTGCGGACTACTGCATGATTGAGGTTGGAAGCTGAACTGTCGATAACCAGGAGATCGTCCAGGTATGCTAGGACCAAGATGCCTTCTGTCCTTAGGACGGCTAGTACCGGGGCTAACACCTTTGTGAATACCCGTGGAGCTGTTGCCAACCCGAAAGGGAGGGCTACGAACTGATAATGACTTTGGTTTATCGTAAAACGAAGAAACTTGTGATGTGCTGGGTAAATTGGCACATGCAGATATGCATCCTTTATGTCTATAGATGCTAGGAAGTCGCCCTGATGCAGGCTGGTTGTCACTGAACGTATGGAGTCCATACGGAAGGTCTGAATCCTTAGAAAGCGATTTAGGCGTTTGAGGTCTAATATAGGCCTGACGTCGCCATTGGGTTTTGGTATAACAAAAAGGTTGGAGTAGAATCCCAGACCCCTTTCTTGGGTTGGTACTTCTACAATTACTCCTTGGAGCAAGAGGCGATCCAACGCCTTTACGAGAGAGGCCCTCTTTAACGGGTCGCTTGGAAGACTTGACCCCTGAAAATGAGGAGGGGGGATTTCTCGAAACTCTAGTTTGTAGCCTGAGGCTACTACGGACCGAACCCAAGAGTCGGGAATTCTGGCCTTCCAGACTTCGGAGAAAAACTGAAGTCTTCCCCCCACCCAAGAGAGTGGGGGCGCCCCTTCATGAATCTGATTTGATGACTGGTTTAGCCGGCTTGCGAGACCAGGGCCTCTTGTTTGCCGCGGCTTGTCCCTGTGGGCGGCTATTAACTGTTGAACGCCCGGGAGGCCGTCGATACTGACGGGAAGTCGAAGGGGCCGAGCCTGCAATGGCCTGTCGTTTAAACGTGGGCCCACGCGGTCTTTTCTTGACCGGTAAGGAAGTACTTTTTCCACTTGATATGGTGTGGATATATTTATCTAGGTCTTCCCCGAATAGTCTTCCCCCATGAAAGGGAAACCCTGCTAGAAGCTTTTTGCAGGGTGCCTCTGCTGACCAGTTCTTTAGCCACAAAAGACGACGCATGTGAACCATCAGTAGAGATAAACGGGATGCCTGTTGGATGGAGTCCTTAATAGCATCTACTGCAAAGCAGAGAGCCCTAGGGAATTCTGCTAATTCATGAGTATGCTGAGCCGGCATGTCCTTCAATATATGCTTTGCCTGATCCTTCAAGGCCTGACAAACACCAATGGCTGCTACTGCTGGCTGAACCATGGCACCTACTGAGGTAAAAGCTGCTTTCAGTAGGGTCTCGAATTTCTTGTCGACCGGATCCTTGAACATATGGACATTTTCAACCGGACAAGTCAGGGATTTATTCACGCAGGAAATGGCTGCGTCCACTGTAGGGAGAGCCCATTTCTTTACATATTCCTCTTCCATAGGGTAGAGAATAGAGAATCTTTTAGGAGGGACAAAGATTCTATCAGGTCGAGCCCAATCTTGGTAAATCACGTTCCGCAGAAGGGGGTGCATTGGAAAGGATGCACCAGTTAATGGGGCCTTTAAAGAACCCAATGAGGATACCTCCGGGGCTACTAGTTCTGGCACTGGAAGTTTAAAGGCAGTGCGAACCATATCTGTCAAAGACTGGATCCACAGGCCCTCCGCTTGAGAGGCCGAAAAATATTCATCTATAGTGGAATTTTCCCTGTCTGAACCGTCGGGACTTGGGTCTGCCTGATCCCCTTGTGGGTCCCGTTCCTCTGAAGAGGAGACCTCCGCATCTGAAAACCCCACACTGGGTGAAGGGGATCTAGCCCGCTTGCTACTTGGGCAAGGACGGGAAAACAACGCAGTTAACCTTTTCTCTAGCCCACACATGGTGGCTGCTAGCATTTCTTCCGTCACGTAAACGGGAATGGGTGGATCGGGGGCCGCCTCTGCCCCCAGCACCCCCAATGGCTCTTGTACTATGCCACTCGGTGTCCTGACTGGCGAGGGTGGGGCCGTAGAAGCCTGGCCCAAATCCTCTGACCCCGATGGAGACCCCTTTTGCTTTTTGGTACCTTTAGCAGCCTTGGCTGGTCCAGATCCCTTTGGAGCCATTGTACAACCTTGGGTCACCCCTATAGCCAACACCTGACTGTTGTAGCTAGGAATAACCAATATGAGGGCAGGTATGAGAGAAAATGAAAAAGAACTAATTTCTCTCTTTTTCTTTTATATTTCTCTTTTTTTTTTTTTTTTTTTCAAAAAAATCTTTTTTACCCGCCTGGGAGGTGGCAATACCGAGGAAGCCTGTGAGTATTGACACACCAATGCCCGTTAGCCGGAGTCCAAGGTAGACTCAGATACTGCTGGATCTAAGGCTGAGTCCCTTTAAGCAAAAAAACCCTTTTTTTTTTTTTTTTTTTTCTGGTCTATAGTGGACCTAAGTCCTAGACCTGAAGATCCACTAAACCGCCACTAGGTGTCCCTGTGTGGCCAAAAGACCCAGCTGCACGCTCTGTATCCTTTCTTCCTCTGCCTCCAGGAGGGAAAGACCAGCCAGAGAAAAGTTTTTCCTTTATACAGACCCTGACGCTGCTGGCCCGCCCCCCCGACGCACGCCGACGCTATAAAAGGCGGCGTGCACGCGCGCGCGTATGCGCGCGCACACACGCGCGCATGATCGCGCGCACGATCGCGCGCACGATCGCGCGCACCACGCCGAACCCACATGGAGGAAGCAGAGCAGAGGAACAACATGGACCAGCGTTATGCAGCACCAACAGACACCAGGTAAGCACTAATCTTATTGTAGTGCACACACAGCGAGGAAGCTGTCCCCATGGGCTTCCTAAGAAACAGGAGTTTTAACCAGCAATTTCCTCTTTAAAACATGTGGGGTTGCAGTATCAGTGTTAACAGGCAGACCTGGGGTGAGTAGCAAATATATAACTTACACAAGTATACATATATCTACATGTTATCTGGGTAAACATTAGAATCCCATCCTGCCTCAACAGACATAGTGGAGATAGTGGCTGATGCACAAGCATACCATTAGCCAACCCAGAACCCCCAGGGGGATACCTACTGTCGAACCAAGTCCCGCAGGTTCCCTCTTACCTGCTCCACGCCGCAGGGTATTGCAAAATGCAAGAGGCCCAGCCTTCCCCCATCTCCGTGGGTATTGTCTTGGACCTTCAGGGACCGGGGTCCTGTGTTAAGGAACCCACACCCCTGGACCTATATAGCATCCTGGCATCAGTAACTTTTAGTTCTTGGAAGAGACTAAAGCACTGGAGCCCAGAATCCAGCCCTCCAAGGAGAGGCATTATAGGCAAAACCCCACTCCAGCAGGGCCCGGGTACCGTACATCTTGGCTCTGAAGCACTTCGGACGGATCCGGCTAGCTATCCTGGGTCCCGAGACCTCCGAGGGACAGCTAGACGTGACCAACACCTAAGACACTGGCGGAAAAACTAAAGCACTCTCAGTGGGAGGGGGTTATATAGGGAGGAACTTCCTGTGAAGTTGATTACACCAGTGTCCACACCTGAAGGTACTCCATATAACCCATATGTAATGGCTATGCGCTCTGTGTCCCGTGATGTACGATCAAGAAATATGGACTTACATGTTTTAAATCATTTATACCTACCTTACAACTGTTCTGCCTGTGAGGCCTAAATGTGGACAACATGCTTTTGGCAGAATCCCGAGAAAGGAAAGGATTAGAAATCTGCCAGAACATTCTCTTGAGATCTGTGATCCCCAACTTTCCCAGGATCTCACAGGAGGGACCAAGACATCACCCCCTTCTAAGTACCAAGGGTGATATATATGGTACTATAAAGGCAATTCAGTTTTTATCAGGTTTTTTTTGCCATCTTTTTACATAGAGAGCTGGGGCACAAAAGAATAAGCAGAGCTTATATTTTGATGCAAAGTCCCTTTTAAATCAAATAAAAGGGCCAAGTCCACTGCAGCACATTTAGTGACAAGTTGCAAAACAAGAACTATACTGGAAATCTGACAATCACTGCATAAGAGCATAGGTGCCCTTGGCAATCTTATCTATTAAACTTTGGTAGGATTTTGATGTCCACTAGGGGGCGCTCACGTCACCATTACCAGATCAGAGAAACACAGCAAATCCCCAACATATCTGAAAGGACGTCATGTAAGAGAACCATTAACTGGTAACCGAAATGGAACACATCAAGCGCTCCACTGCCGTGCTAAATACCGTAATTCTTTAGCTACAGCACCAATAGAGAAGGTGCTGGTCTGTAATAGACAAAACCTGTGTGCTCAAAGGAGCTGTGTGCCGCATTATCCATCAGCTCTGCAGACAACACATTGCGGGATGGTTTTGGAAGTATAAAAACTACAATAGAAAACAGAATGTAGTAAATACTGTGCTACATCTCTCACAGAAGAGGTCCACGGAACTCTCTGACAGAAATGTACGACCTGGAGGAAGAGAGTGCAAATGCCAACTTGCATTCAGAACTTTGGACGGGAAAAAACAAAAGGAAATTAAATCCAGAGAAAAAATAATGGTTTCTTTCTCTGTGTGTGAATGGAAAATTCTCTCATGAAAGGAAATGTTTCTTTGTAAAATATTAGTGACATGTGGGGATATTTTATCCTGTTTAGGATAATGCGCGTCTTGAAGGATTTTACTCTTCTTCTTCCTCTTCCTCCTCATCATCATCCTCATCGTGGCAATGTGTAATCTCCTGTGGGGTCAGTGGGAAGAGGTTGGGAGGTTTGATCTCACTGACGGAGCGAGTCAAATGATGCCGCTTGAATTCAGAGTCTTTGTAGTCCAGGGAACTGCGGTTTCTCGTTGCCAGGGGGGATTCAGATTCATTAACATCTACATGAATATGCTCCACGGTAGATTCATGGGGCATCTGGAAACAAACAGATTGAAAGTTTAAACATAATATTTACTAAAAATGTCTCAAATGCCTGTGTTGCAGCCAATCAACTTTCACCATTTTTTGTATTGGGGAGTGTGTCGACTACTACTTTTTAACTCATACAAGTCAATGAAGATGCAAAAGCAGATTGAAGAAAAATACTGCAGCTTAGGAGGTCAAATGCAGGTAAAATATACAGGTCAATGAACTGTAAATCTCAGAAACATCTCAGACGGATCCCGAATGCAAGCAAAATGCTAGAAAGATGATTGGCTACTATGGCTGTCAGGTCTTTTTGTTTTCAGACATCTGGAAATATGACAAAACATTTCTAAATGTCTTTAATTTAATTGCACTAATGATGCACCTTGCACGTCTGCTCAGTATTTTCGAATAAACCAGGCCTAATGTTTACATGCTTAACACTGGGTTCACATTTAGTCCGGACGTGGTTCACAGCAGGGGTCCGGTTCAGGTTTGGACCTGAAACAGAGCCAAAGCCCCCCCACAGCGGCAGAATGGCAGGGCCCAGTCGCCGTCGCGACTGGGCCCTGCCGTTCTGCCGCTGTGGGGGGGCCCTAATTGCCGGGTGCCTTCATTGCGGTTTAATACAGTAAGTAATGTCATGTGGATTTCAGTGGAGGAGTCCAAGCTGCGGTAGCGCTGGCTCCGGCTGCAGAACCACCTCCTGTCCACTGGTTGCTAGAGCCGCTTGGCGTGAAGCAACCAGTGACATCACGGCTGCAGTGCCCCCCCCCCCTCCGTGTTCAGAGCTGAAAGCCCGGGAGGATTTCACTTCCTCCTCCGACCTCCATAATACTGCTCTGCCTCCAGGGGTTCAACACAGCTGAGCTCCGAGGCTGCCTCTTGACATACCAGAGAGGCACAGGTTCACAACATCTGAGAGGAAGAGGTGCTCTCTACCACCCCTCTCTCTCTCTACCACCCCCTCTCTCTCTCTACCACCCCTCTCTCTCTCTCTACCACCCCTCTCTCTCTCTACCACCCCCCTCTCTCTCTCTACCACCCCCCTCTCTCTCTCTACCACCCCCCTCTCTCTCTCTACCACCCCTCTCTCTCTACCACCCCTCTCTCTCTCTCTCTCTCTCTACCACCCCCCTCTCTCTCTCTCTACCACCCCCCTCTCTCTCTCTCTACCACCCCCCTCTCTCTCTCTCTACCACCCCCCTCTCTCTCTCTCTACCACCCCCCTCTCTCTCTCTCTACCACCCCCCCCTCTCTCTCTCTCTACCACCCCCCTCTCTCTCTCTCTACCACCCCCCTCTCTCTCTCTCTACCACCCCCCTCTCTCTCTCTCTCTACCACCCCCTCTCTCTACCACCTATCTCTCTCTCTACCACCTCTCTCTCTCTACCACACAGGTGGCAAACACAAGGCCCGTGGGCGGAATGCGGCCCTCCAGGCCATTTCATGTGGCCCTTGCACCTCTCCAGTCCTCCTCCAGACCCTTACTTTCTGCTTTCAAGCAATGCATCCAACTTCTTCCCAGCAGCAGCATAAGGAAAGGGGGGTGCTATGTGATATAAGGGAGAGTGGGGGACTCAACTTCTGATGGTGGGGTGGCTCTTGACATCTAATATATGGGGAGGGGATGCGCTGGACATCTAATCTTACACATACAACCGGCCCTTTTGAGGGCAATCATAATGCTGATGCGGCCCACGATGAAATTGAGTTTGACACCCCTGCTCTACCACCTCTCTCTCTCTCTACCACCTCTCTCTCTCTACCATCTCTCTCTCTCTCTACCACCTCTCTCTCTCTACCACCTCTCTCTCTCTCTCTCTCTCTACCACCTCTCTCTCTACCACCTTTATCTTTCGCTCTCTCTCTCTACCACCTCTCTCTCTACCACCTTTCTCTTTCTCTTTACCACCTCTCTCTCTCTCTACCGCCCCTCTCTCTCTCTCTACCGCCCCTCTCTCTCTCTCTACCACCCCTCTCTCTCTCTCTACCACCCCTCTCTCTCTCTCTACCACCCCTCTCTCTCTCTCTACCACCCCTCTCTCTCTCTCTACCACCCCTCTCTCTCTCTCTACCACCCCTCTCTCTCTCTCTACCACCCCTCTCTCTCTCTCTCTACCACCTCTCTCTCTACCACCTTTATCTTTCTCTCTCTCTCTCTACCACCTCTCTCTCTCTCTACCACCTCTCTCTCTCTACCATCTCTCTCTCTCTCTACCACCTCTCTCTACCACCTCTCTCTCTCTACCACCTCTCTCTCTCTCTCTACCACCTCTCTCTCTACCACCTTTATCTTTCTCTCTCTCTCTCTACCACCTCTCTCTCTCTACCACCTCTCTCTCTCTACCTCCTTTATCTTTCTCTCTCTCGCTCTACCACCTTTCTCTTTCTCTCTACCACCTTTCTCTTTACCACCTCTCTCTCTCTCTACCGCCCCTCTCTCTCTCTCTACCACCCCTCTCTCTCTCTCTCTACCACCCCTCTCTCTCTCTCTCTACCACCTTTATCTTTCTCTCTCTCTCTCTACCACCTCTCTCTCTCTCTCTCTACCACCTCTCTCTCTACCACCTTTATCTTTCTCTCTCTCTCTCTACCACCTCTCTCTCTCTACCACCTCTCTCTCTACCTCCTTTATCTTTCTCTCTCTCTCTCTACCACCTTTCTCTTTCTCTCTACCACCTTTCTCTCTACCACCTCTCTCTCTCCCCCTCCCACTCCTTCTCTCTCTCACCCTCACCAAGCCATTCTCCCCTCCCAAGTGGACACTAACAGATGACAGCTCTCTGGGTACTCTGATGTATGGGGGGGGGCTCTCTGTGAACCCTTATGTATGGGGGGGCTCTCTGTGTACCCTTATGTATGGGGGGTGCTCTCTGTGAACCATGAAGTATGGGGGGGCTCTCTGGGGACCCTGATGTATGGGGGGGCTCTCTGGGGACCCTGATGTATGGGGGGGCTCTCTGGGGACCCTGATGTATGGGGGGGCTCTCTGGGGACCCTGATGTATGGGGGGGCTCTCTGGGGACCCTGATGTATGGGGGGGCTCTCTGGGGACCCTGATGTATGGGGGGGCTCTCTGGGGACCCTGATGTATGGGGGGGCTCTCTGGGGACCCTGATGTATGGGGGGGCTCTCTGGGGACCCTGATGTATGGGGGGGCTCTCTGGGGACCCTGATGTATGGGGGGGCTCTCTGGGGACCCTGATGTATGGGGGGGCTCTCTGGGGACCCTGATGTATGGGGGGGCTCTCTGGGGACCCTGATGTATGGGGGGGCTCTCTGGGGACCCTGATGTATGGGGGGGGCTCTCTGGGGACCCTGTATGGAGGAGTTGGCTCTCTGGGGACTGATGTATGGGGGCTAGGCTCTCTGATATCTGATGTATGGGAGGGCTCTCTGTGAACCCTGATGTAAGGAGGATCTGCACTCAGTTATGTGACAATATATACATACACACACATATATTGTATACATGTGTATACACGCCCAAGCATAGGACTTTCTTTACTTGCTTGCTACACTATTATAGGCTCCAGCCCGAGATCTTTTATAGACCTAGCAATGCCCATGGAGGGGGGGGGGGGGCCCTTCATGAATTCTTGCACCGGGGCCCTGAAGATTCTAGTTACGCCTCTGAGATGCGTGTACCAGCGCCATTGAGAGCCAAGCACACTCTCATGTCATGCGAATTGGATGCAGGGAAACCTGCATACAATTCGCACTAGTGTAAATCACACCTTAAGCCATGGGTACTCAACCTGTGGCTGTCCAGCTGTTGCCAAACTACAAATCCCATCATGCCTCTGCCCTTGGAAGTCACACTTGTAACTGTCAGCCTTACAATGCCTTATGTGACTTCTACTTCTGCAACAGAAGGAGGGCTACAGGTTGGACACCCATGTCTTAAGCTGTATTTTGTTAAAATGGAGTTGATTTACTACAACTGGTGCAGCTGTGCATGGTAGCCAATCAGCTTCACACTTCAGCTTGTTCAATTAAGCTTCGACTGGTACGACAAACTCTGACATTGGGAGCTCATGTCACATGACGTGTGAAAATCAATGTTCCCCTATAGGAGTGGTCTTAACTGGTCCGACACAAGTCGGTCTGACTTAGAAAACGCTCCCTGAACTACTTTGGTTCAAATTTGATCTTACTTTAGCCCATTAAATATCACTGAAGTCAGATCAAAGTCGGATCGCTGTCTTGCCTGAGCAGACTTTGGCCTGCGACTTGTGCTCTGATTATCTTGAGGGTGAAGTCCACACCAAATAAAAAAACAAACAAACAAAAAAAAAAAAAAACGGCATGGGTTCCCCCTCTAAGAGCATACCAGATCCTTTGTTCTGGTATGAATTCTAAAGGGAACCCCCTACGCCAAAATAACGGCGTGGGAGTCCCCCCAAAGTCCATACCAGACCCTAATCCGAGCATGCAGCCCAGCTGGTCAGGAAAGGGGGTGGGGACGAATGAGCACCCCCCGAACCGTAACGGGCCAGATGCCCTTAGTATGGGGAGGTGCGCCCCCCAACCCAAAGCACCTTGTCCCCATGTTGATAAGGACAAGGGCCTCTTCCTGACAACCTGTGCTCTGTGGCATTAGAGCAAGAGCAGAAGAAGAACAGAGGGAAGATAATGAAGAACGGGCAGAAGATAGCAGAGGAGATCTGGCAGAAGACAGAGGGCGAAGAACCAGAGAGTGGAGAAGAAGTTCGGAAGAGACCCCCGGAGCTGCCTAATAAATAAATAAAAACCTTTGTAGTGTTTTTTTTTTTTTTTTTTTTTTCCTGGTGAATGGGTAGGGGTACAATGTACCCCATACTCATTCACATAGGGTAAAGGGCCGGGATCTGAGGTCATCCTTATTAAAAGGTGGCTACCAGATTCCAATAAGCCCTCCACCCGCAGACCCCCACAACCACTAGGTAAGGGTTGTCAGGAAGAGGCCCTTGACCTCATCAACATGGGGACAAGGTGCTTTGGGTGGGGGGAGCACCCCCCATACTCTGGGCATGTGGCCTGGTATGGTTTGGGGGGGCATTTGCTCGTCCCCACCCCCCTTCCTGACCGGCAGGGCTGCGTGCTTGGATAAGGGTCTCATATGGACTTTCGGGGGACACCCACGCCGTTATTTTCAGCGTAGGGTGTTCCCCTTAAAATCCATACCAGACCAAAGGGCCTGGCATTATTTTTTTGGTGTGAAGTTCTTCCTAAAGATTCATACCAGACACATTGCCTGGTATTGTCGGGGATCAAAGTCGGATCCCTGTTCATTGAAGTCAAGCGGATGTCGGACTTCAAGTTGCAGGACAAAGTCGGATCCAAAAGTAGTACGACTGTCACGTCGTACCAGTGTGAACCCGGCCTAAGGCAGATTACCCGGCTGAAAGCTTATCGGTTTCTATTTACAGCTGCACCACAATTTGTCCTCTCTAGTTTTAGTAAATCAACCCTAATGTCACAAAGTCTCGTACCCCTGAAAAAAACTGATCTGGTAAAATCAATAATCCATGCATGAAGAGCCGATCAGGCATGGGGAGAATGACACGGGATCGCGCCCTCGAAAATTCAGGGCTCAGGCAAGTTAAACGAGGGCTGGCAGTGACTGCAAGGTGTTTTTTCACCTTAATGCATAGGATGCGTTAAGGTGAAAAAACACAAGGAATTAAAGGTAGTCCTTCATTATCTAATGAATTTGTAATTACCGTATTTTTCGGACTATAAGACGCACTTTTTTCCCTTAAAACTATGGGGAAAAACCTCTCTGCGTCTTATAGAGCGAATGTACATTAGGCACCGCCCCCCGCCGCCGCTGGCAACGCCTCCTGTCACTGACGTCCCCCACAACGTCCCCCCCCACTGCCAGCAACCCGGTCTGTGCTGTGTTTTTTCCCCCTGCACGAGAAAGTTACCGAGCCCCCTACCCGTTCTCCCACAGCCTCTCGATGTTGTGGCAATTGCAGGGGCGGATTGAATGGAAGCTACAGAACACCTGTGCTGTTCCGCTGCGAGCCGTGCTTAGCGATGGGCGACGAGCGCATTGTGATTGGCCGATTGATGTCATTTTCGATTGGCCGCTGCAGAGATGTGGAGGCGGGGCTGGTCTGTGAGGGATCGCGGTGTTCCGTCAGATTTGGCGACCGGACCAGCTGCATGTGTGAGTCCCGCCTCTTTGCCTGGCGCGCTGTGTGTGTGTGTGTGTCTGTCTCCTAAGGTCTCCGTCTGATCACTCTGTCAGCCCACCTCCCCTCTCTATCAGCCCACTCCTCTGTTAGCACCCTTCCCCCTCTCTAAGTAAGCCCACTTCTCCCTATCAGCCCCCCTCTCTATCAGTCAGCAGCCACCCCACCTCTGTCAGCAGCCACCCCACCTCTGTCCGCAGCCACCCTACCCCTTTGTCAGCAGCCACCCCACCCCTCTGTCAGCAGCCACCCTACCCCTTTGACAGCAGCCACCCTACCCCTTTGTCAGCAGCCACCCTACCCCTCTGTCAGCAGCCACCCTACCCCTTTGTCAGCAGCCACCCCACCCCTTTGTCAGCAGCCACCCCACCCCTCTGTCAGCAGCCACCCCACCCCTCTGTCAGCAGCCACCCCACCCCTTTGTCAGCAGCCACCCTACCCCTTTGTCAGCAGCCACCCTACCCCTTTGTCAGCAGCCACCCCACCCCTCTGTCAGCAGCCACCCCACCCCTTTGTCAGCAGCCACCCCACCCCTCTGTCAGCAGCCACCCTACCCCTTTGTCAGCAGCCACCCCACCTCTGTCAGCAGCCACCCCACCCCTTTGTCAGCAGCCACCCCACCCCTTTGTCAGCAGCGACCCCACCTCTGTCAGCAGCCACCCCACCCCTTTGTCAGCAGCCACCCCACCCCTTTATCAGCAGCCACCCCACCCCTTTGTCAGTCAGCCCACCTCTCTCTATCAGACCTCCCCTCTCTGTCAGCCACAGCAGGGTGCATCGTGCCAGCCACCCACTCACTGACTCAGAGTAGGGAGCCACCCACAGCAGAGTGTACCATGCCAACTAGCCACCCACAGCAGGGTGCACCATGCCAGCCACCCACCCACTGACCCACAGCAGGGAGCCAGGCCAGCCACCCGCAGCAGGGTGCCAGCCAGCCACCTACAGTGACCCACCTACAGCAGAGCCAGTGTGACGGCCATCCACACAGGGTGACTCATCCACACCAGAAACCAGCCACCCACACACAGCAGCCAGCCACTGTGACCCATCCACAGCAGGGCCAGGGTGCTAGCCAGTCACAGGAGCCAGCCACAGAGGACACGGGAGCCAGCCAGCCAGCCACAGAGGACGTGGAAGCAAGCCAGTCACAGAGGACACGGGAACCAGCTACAGTATCCATAGTTAAGGTAAGAGGAGCGCTACACAGTGCCAATGGCAATGGTCAGGCTGCATTAATGGCAATGGTCAGGCTGCATTTCTTTAGCACAGGTCAGGCTGCATTTCATGGGCACTGGTAAATATTTTAGTACACCATTTGGTTAAGAATATTTTTTTTTCTTGTTTTCCTCTTCTAAAACCTAGATGCGTCTTATGGTCAGGTGCGTCTTATAGAGCGAAAAATACGGTATATTAAACACTATATTTAGTTCAATAATTACAACTTAAGTGTGCTGTTAAAATATGGAGCCTGCCTTTACAAACCTTTCCTTTTGAGAATGCTAGTTGTATAGGTGTCTTGTTGATCCACCCCACAATATGCAGATCAGGAGCTTGAATTAGAATTTTGGATGTTGCATGTTTGTTCTAGTTCAGACTCGAAATGTTGAATCAATGAAAGCCAGGAATCTAGCTTTTCTTAAAAATAGATATAAATATCTATAGCATGCATGCTCCATTTTTTTTGTATAAAAGAATTAATAAATTCTACACCTGTCAAAAATGAATTTCTCTGCTAGTAACAGAGTGGCTGATCTTATTGAAAATGTATGTATACGGTCCAGCAGTCATATTGCAGAGAGGAACGAACATCAAAGCAGATGCTGGGTGAAGAGACTTACCAAGACATGTGCTGCTCTGAAGAGATAGCTGAATGGATAATACAAGAGATTGATGAAGGAGGCTGCATACAGATCTGCATATCGCATAACCTGACTGGCAAACAATGTCTGACGGGATCCACTGCGGAAAAGGCTTCCCATCATCCCATAGCACATGTCCATGTCGTGTGTGACTTTCTGCAGAACACATAAAGAGACAAATGATTGTTATTGACATCTGCATTTCTGAAATTTGTAGCATGTGTATCCCAATCAAAATTCCAAACCAAGTTTTACAAGAATCTAATAAAAGTATAAAGGATTCCTTCACATAGTCTGAATGTATAGTCTGAATGTATATTGAATAGATCAGTTTGGGTGTTTGTATAATTTTTTTTTTTTGAAAATTTATGTTTATTAAAGGTTTTATACATACACAGTAAAACATTTCTTGGCACAACACCAAGCTTACATAGCGGTCAACATGACCTGAAACATACAACCCGCAGATGGCATGTCCCCAACCAAACCCCCCCCCCCATTACCCCTCGACTCAGTTCCCTTGGCCCTCCAACACGTGCACAGGATGCATAGTAAGTAGCAGCACTCCCTCCCAGTGGCTGCTTCACAACATGTTTCCCGATACACCTGAATGAGATTCCCCATCCCTCAGCACATGTGTCAATGAGATTCAAATGATCCTACTCCTATCCAACCGTGTGATCAGCTTCATACTATGCCCTCCACACCTTCTCGAACTTCCCAACACACCCCCTGGATAGATACGTTGCCTTGTAATATGGGAGCATTGCATTCACCAAACCTTTCCAAAAGTCTACCTCCGGGGCCCCTGGACTCCTCCACTTAAGTAGAATCGCTTTCTTTCCATAGAACAACAGGATACTTAATAATGTTCTGTGGGCCCTGGTAGGGACTACTTCGTCTACCAGGCCAAGTAGACAGACACTGATTTCTCGAGGAACAGGTATCCCCAGAACCCCTTCGATACAGGCCGTGACCCCAGTCCAAAACAGTTGGATCTGGGGGCAGTCCCAAAACACGTGATGCGCATCCGCAGGGGCGAACGTACATCTCCAACGTTCAGCGGGCACTGAGGGATATATTGATGCCAACCTAGCAGGGGTATAATACACCCTGTGCAGGAATTTAAATTGAATTAACCAGTCCCTCGCTGCTACTAAATATTTAAAGGGACGGTCCCACATATCCTCCCACTCCTCCCCCAGTATACCCGGGACCTCCGCCTCCCACCGTTCTCTGCATTTAATCAGTGCTTTGGGACTAGCTTTGAATAGTTCTTTGGGTGTTTGTATAATAAAATACATCAGAAAGAGTGTTACTTTACATTTGACGTTATATTGACAATACTATTTAGAGCACAGAGAAGCCCGATTTTACATCCTTGAGATTTCAGAAATCTACAATACACAGCTGACTATTATATAAAGTGACTTCACAATATATTTAATATTAACAAAAAACTGAACGAGATGCCATATAATGTGTAACGAGAGAATTTTTTTTTCTGAAAATACATGGTTGTAATACCTTAATTCGCCTCTGGATGGAGCTGATGTCTGGCCTCTCATTACTGCTACTGTCCAGGTGTCTAGAATATATAATGTTTTGTGTTAATTCATCCACATAAAGATGAGCCTGTTTAATCATGCCAACTACTGAACCATATGCTGAATTGAAGCTCAACTCCAACCTAAAGCTTTTTTTTTCAGCTTTGATTGGAGTATGAAAGGACAACTCTCAGGCTTTTATTGACATCTGTATCCTTTCTGCGATTTCCTCTCATTTCCTGTCCCAGTAGCTGTACAAAAATGATGGGAAATCCTACCCAGCATGAACTCAAACAACAATGAATACCCGACAGAGGTTCTAACCTCACCACAATCCAGTTTTTAGGTTAAGTACCAAGATTCCTCCTGCCAGCACCCTTTCTTTTTCATTCAACAGAACAGACAGGGCAGTTCTTGCTTCAGTAATCTGCTTTGAACAGACTATTTAAAAACAGAACTACAATGCCCTGACAGACTCAATTACTTATCCTAATTATAAGTAAAATATATTTCATGATTTTCCACGATCAAATAATGATATCTGACTAGTGTTCATGCCTAAGCAATCCCCAACATTACACAGCTGTTTGTAAATCATTGGTTGGACAAATCAAATCTGAAACAAACATCTGTCTATGGCCATCTTAAAGGATAAGTTTGCCTTTGGAAAATGTTACATGTTCCACCCATCTTTAGGGTGGAACTATTAACATATTCCAGCATCTGCATCCTTCTTCTCCTATTTCCTAGATCCCTGTGATTATGGGATTACACCAGCGATCAGATGATTGTAGGTGCAATGCTCTGCAGGCTACTTAGAAAAAAAATGCACTTTATTTTGCTTGCCAAAAATTTTACATTTTATTAAATTAAAACAAACAAAAAAAAAAAGAAGTGAAATTGTCCTTCAAAGGCAATTACGTATTGGTGTTTGTATTGGTCTTCAGGCTGCTCTGCAATGCACAGGTACATGTGGATTTAATATTGCACCTCAACAGCTGCTGAAGGAGAAACATAGGATACTGCCCTAGCTTTACACCAACACCTTATTATGGGTATGGTAATATGTTCATGTGATTAAATAAAGCTTTATATTTCTGCTTGCATATGAAAATGTAGTGAAACTTCACACCGCCGATTCCTTGTGTGCAAAATGTTTCCTCCGTCAGCAATGATAGACACTCTATCCATATCCTCCCTCTGACACATTACAATAAACAATGTCACATGTAGTGTCTCTGTCATTGCCGACAGAATATTAGGATTTTTGTACTCGCTTCTCTAAAGTTCATGGAGGTACATAGCTCCTTGATTCTTGACCTAAGGCGGCGTACAGACGATCGGACATATCCGATGAAAACGGTCCGCGGACGGCGCGGTGACGCGGCGGTGACGTTGACGCCGCCGCGTCACCGCCACGTCACCGCACCAGGAAGTAAAACACTTCCGCGCATGCGCCGAATCCATTCGGCAGCGGCGCGGCGGCAGTGGGGGCCGACATGTCTGCTGGTAAGTGTACTAACCAGCAGACATGTCGGGCGGACAGATTCCACTGGATAGATTTCAAAGCTTGCTTTGAAATCTGTCGGGTGGACAAATCTGTCCGCTAGCCCATACACACGAGCGGAGATGTCTGCTGAAACGGTCCATCGGACCGTTTTCAGCGGACATATCCCCTCGTGTGTACGCCGCCTTAGGGTTTATATGCAGTCTATCAGGAGAGGACTAGGCAGATACCCCTCACCATGCAGCTCAGTTCGTCAAATAGCAGTACAAACATAAAAAGGATGGGTGGGTGCTGTGTCCGTCCATGAACTTCAGAGAAAAGGTTTTTACGGCGAGTACAAAAATCCTATTTTCTCTTTCGTTCATGGACAGACACAGGTCCTTTATTCTTGACCTTAGGGACATCCCCAAGCAGTGTAAAAAAAAACGAGGGGTGGGAACAGCAAGCAAACAAACTCCCACCCAAAACAACCAGAGCTCCTCAACGGAGGCGTTGCAACCTTAAACAGCTGCCTGCAAAACTTTGCGGCCAAAGCAAGCATTGGCAGATGCATGCACATCAACCTTGTAAAACTTAGTGACAGTGTGAACGGACGACCAAGTCGCCGCCTTACACGCCTGGGAGACAGACGCTGGATGTCGGAAAGCCCAGGAGGCACTTATTGCCCTGGTCAAATGCGACATGACAAAAAAGGGAGGCGTCCGCCCTTTTAAGGCATAAGCCTGAATCGCGATCTGTCTGATCCACCGAAAAATGGTGGCCGACGAGACTGCCAGGCATTTCTTTGAACCAGTCACCGACACAAACAGTGAGTCTGACCTCTGAAACTGAGCCGTAGCAGACAAATACACCCTCAGAGCTCGGACCACCACCAAGGAATGTATAGCAACCTCCGAGGACACAAGGATGGAAGCACAATGTCCTCATTTAGGTGAAAAGCCTAAACAACCTTTGGAAGAAACGAAGGCTGCCGGCGTAGCACCGATTTATCCTTGTGGAGGATCAAGTAGGGAGACTTGCAAGACAAGGCCGCCAATTCAGAAACCCTCCTGAATGATGTAATGGCCACCAGAAAGGCATCTTTTTGAGAGAGTGTCAAAAGAGGAATTTCTCTGATGTTCTCAAGCAGAGGTTTCTAAAGGACCGAGAGCACCAGATTCAAATTCCACGGGGGGGAAGTGGTGGTCGAACCGGAGGGACCACATGTTGAACCCCCTGCAGAAACATACTCACCAGTGAATGAGCCACCAAGGGTCATTGAAAGAAAACAGCGAAGGCTGAAATCTGCCCCTAATGGTGCTTAAGGAAAGTATTTGATCCACTCCTCGCTGTAAAAACAGCAGGATCCTGGAAACCAAGTATGTTTGTGGACGCCACTCCTCACACAGAGATGTAGGCCTTCCACGTGCGATGATGGATCTTCAGGAGAAAATTACTTCCGTGCCCACAGCATGGTGGAAATTACTGAATCCGACAGGCCTCTGTCCCTTAGTACCTGACTTTCAACAGCTGGCTACTTAGGTAGTCCGCTTGCCAGTTTTCTACGCCCGGAATGTATTACGGCCGACAGAGCCGGCGCGCTCCTGTCTGCCCACCGCAGGATGTGAGCGACCTATGCTGCAGCATCTGTGACCGTGTGGAGAGGCACAGCCTGATCGCCTGAAGTTCCAGCACATTGATTGGCAGGCGGGATTCTTTCTGCGTCCAGCGACCCTGTGTCGACTGTACGCCCCAAACTCCCCCCCAACCGGTCAGGCTGTCATCCATTGTGATTACCGTCCAGTGAAAGGGAAGGAACGACTTACCAGGCTGAAGGGCCAGAGATCTCAGCCACCAGACCAGGGAAGCCCTGACAAGCTGACTCACCCGGATTTCACAATCCAGGAACAACGAAAAATTTGTCCCATTTGGACAGGATCTCCTTTTGCAAGACTTGAGTGTGGAATTGAGCATACAGTACAGCCTCCAAGGTGGCCACCATGAGACCCAGGACTTGCATTCAAAAGCTCTGCGACGACCACCTGCGGGATGCCAAAAGCTTCATCGCAGCCCGAAGAGTCTGCAACTTTTCCAGAGGGAGAAAAACTCCCGCCTCTGGAGGAGTCCAGAATTAAGCCCAGGTATTCCAGGCGCTAAGTCGGCACCAACACTGATTTCTGGAGGTTCAGTACCCAACCAAACTCGCGAAGGGCCTGACTGGCTATAGCCACATCCTCCTCTAATTCTGAGTCTGAAGCAGCTCTCAGAAGTAGTTTGTCCAGGTAGCCCACAATAGCAATTCCTCGCTGTTTCAGCAAAGGCCAGAATCGGGGCGAGCACCTTGGTGAAAACCCTTGGTGCCGACGTTAGGCCAAAAGGGAGAGCTACAAATTGGTAGTGATCGTCCTAGACTGCGGAGCGCAGAAATCTGATGCCCGACGTATATGGGGACATGAAAGTATGCGTCCTTGATGGCCAAGGATGCCAGCAAATCCACCAGATGGAGTGCAGCGACCACAGAGCGAACTGATTGTAAAGATACAAAGGTTCAGGAATGCAAAGGTGTTGAGGGCCTTGAGATCCAGGATTGGACGGAACCCTGGGGATTACAAACAGATTGGAGTAGAATCTCTAAAACCTTTCCGGTAGTGGCACAGGTACTATTACCCTGCGCATCAGCAGGTCCTGCACTGCCCCAAACAGGGCGTTCCGACGAGCCAAAAGAAAATGAAGGTTGGGAGGGAAAAAATCTGTTTGGTGGACAAGAAAGGAATTCTATCTTGTACCCTGATGAAACCACTTTGCAAACCCACTCATCGGAAAGCAGGGAGGTCCACCGAGCTGCAAACTCAGGAAGGCGACCTTCCACCCATGAGTCGGGTGGTGGCAAATCTTCATGCTGTTGCAGATTTGTTTGCAGGCTTATTTGGCTTGCAAAACCAGGGACACTTTTGTCCCTCAGCTGGCCCCTTTTCAGCCTGGGAACACTTACCTGCGGGCCCGGGCTGACAAAAAACGCTTCTGAGTGGAGGGCCCTGGCCAATGGTGTGGCTCCTTACCTTTTCTGGATTGTGGGAGCAGCGTGCTCTTACCCCCAGTGACATTTTTAATAATGTCATCCTGCAAGCCTCCAAATAGCCTCTCTCCCGGGCAAATTTGCCAGAGCCTTCTTGGAAGTCTGGTCCGCGGACCAGCATTTTAGCCAAATCAGGCGACGTAGTCACCACAGCAGATAATAAGGCTCCGGAAAGCAAGGGGGCTGTATCTAAGGCTGTATCTAAGGCTTAATCGCAGACATATTTAAGGCCATGCACCAACTGGTCAGCCAGTTCCACGCAGACCGGGGAAGCCTGTTACTCTACCCACTTATGGTGCAACAATTCTGCCCATTCTGTAAGTGTCTGACACCAGGGCCGTGGCCAACACTGGCCACAATGCTGACCCCAACAACATGAACATGGCCCGGGCCACTGCCTCGGCCCTCCTGTCTGCAGGGTCCTTAAAAGCAGGGGTCCCCTGTACCGGAATCATGGTTACCTTGTTTAAACAATCAGGGAAAATTTTAATTTTTTTAGGGAAATCTCCTCAAAGGGGTAACGGACCGCAATGCGGTCGTTGCCATTCTTTCTATATAAACGTATCAAAATAAGTTAGGTAGGGAAGCACCTTAGCAGTGCGGGCCGTCTTGTGGGACCCAAAAGGGACTGACATCTCAGATGCCCCCGCTGTATCCTCCAATTTTAGAGGCTCCTGCACTGTGGTGATAAGTGCTCCAACAAGTACCTGTCCGAATAGTCCTAGTCCGCATTCTCTGACACATCAGAACAGAGCCGCTACAGATTAGTTTATGTGATTCTAGTTCACTTTTGTTTACTCCCAGTAGCGCATCAGTCTTTTTCTTATACATCAGAACAGGGGTCGTGTGCTACAGCCAGGCCCGAGTCTGAATCAGAGCTTTCCCCAGAAGATGGTGGGGAGGGGCGTTTACCCCCTTTCGCCCACACACCGCCTCCACCCTGGCAACAAAAGACTCCAGGACTGCCGACAAAGCGTCCATAGACACCACAGGTTCAACGGCACCGGTTCCTATCACAGGGATGTCTGGGGAAGAAGCACCAGCTTCTGACGCCGTACTGACCCACACTCGCCTGACAGCCACTTAGGGACCAAAGGCAAGGTACACAAAAGGTCCACCCTCCTAGCTGCTATACACCGAGGGGCCACCCAGAGGAATAACCACCCTGACCCAGGTACTGCACAGCGCTGTGGTCTGCTCTCTCACCTGTACTGTCTGTTCCTGCGTCTAAGGTAGGGTTGTCCCGATACCATTTTTTTAGTACCAAGTACAAGTACCGATACTTTTTTTCATGTACTCGCCGATACCGATTACCGATACTTTTTTTTAAATGCAGCCATGTGTCCCCAAATGCAGCCTTGTGTCCCCAAATGCAGCCTTGTGTCCCCCAAGACAAAGCTAAGTCCCCCCCCCCTGACATGTAGTTACTATGCGCTGGGGGAACACAACAGCTGTCATTTGCATTTGAATAGCTGTGTGTTCCCCCGCCGCGCCATCATGTATAGCCCCTCCCCCTTGCCCTGGCACTTTGATAGACAGATCACTCGTCCGACGCATGGGAGGAGGGAAGGCACAGGGAGAGAAGAGAGGAAGAGTGAGGGATCCCCTAATCTACCTCCCAGGAATGCTTAGCCATTGGAACCCTACTTATCCATCCTGCGGGGACTTCTGGACGCATTACGGACAGACCCATCACCCGAGCAGTACAGAGTGGCTGTCGGTCACGGGCCACTGTGACTCGGACAGCAGTAGCCGGGTCATATGTGTGCCCCGGAGCATATAGCTCACTGGCCACCCATGGAGCAATGGGGTATGTCATGGCCGACCCAGCGTGTAGCTAAAGGTGTGCTCATGCTCGATGGCCGGGCTAGGGAGACTACAAGGTTCTATATTATCCAGCCTGTCACCCAGCCGGCAGTTGATAGTAGATCACAGGATCAAAAAAGTAGGAAAAAAGTAAAAAAAAATCCCCAGGACCAATGGTCCCAACCGGGAGCCAGGTCCTTCTCCTATGCTAGGCAGAAAAAAAACTGAGCTGCTAGATGCAGGGCGAGGGGTTATAGCCAGAGGGACCACCCCCTGGGCGGTACTGTTCAGCCTTGCGGTTACATGTTTTTAACTGTCCTCTCCTAATAGACAGCATATAACCCTACTGTCAAGAATAAAGGCTCTGTGTCCGTCCATGAACGAAACAGAATTTTTTTTGCATGCAAGGGGGTCAATGGTGTGTGGCTTTGCTACTTTCACATACAGTGTGGTGAGATGATGGTAGCCAGAGGCTGCCAGCACCTCAAACTGGAGGGAGGAGAGATACACAGGACCTCAGAACGGTTTTAAATATACGAGAGTAGCTTCATATTCCTGCTACAGCTCTGAAGACCAAATCAAGCTATTACTCCTCCCATCTTGTACACTTTACAAAATAATCACATACTACTTACTTGTACAGTTCTGCCAAGAAGATATCCAAGCTCTGAAGCTCCTCAAAAAGTGCTGAATTAAATAAAATAACAGAAGTATATGAAGCACTTAACTTGGAAGTCATAATAAGAACAAAACAACATACATGTGTGTCTATTTTAGGCAAACACTTGATAACAGAAAAAGAAAGCAGGAAGCAGGAACACCAAAGCCAGAGATTTCTAGGCATATGAGTGACAATAGAGACACCCAAAACAGAAAAACTATGAAGAGACAAACTGCCCGAAGTATAACAAGCACTATAACTAGATCTGACCCATCTCACTACCACAAGGTCTATTGCCACGCTGGAGGGCCCTATGGCAGCCGAGTGTCAATAAATGCCATTGTGCAAGCCTGCCCGAATCTTAGCATGCCACCCACAGAATGAAGACATAGTGAAGACATCAAGCCGTGTCATGTGACACTCGGGACATGGGTACGGGGAAGGATGCCAGGAAACAGCCAGAATAGGAAGGAAACCAAGCAAGGTGGGAACGACCTAGGAATGGATTTCGAAAACTAATAAGCGAGAAGTAATACACCGTATGTGTGCGTGTTTAAATACACATTGGAGAAAAGATACATTTTATTTAAAGCAGCACTCGAGTAGGATTAAAGGGGGGGAAAAAATTAAATCTTACTTTTGGCACTCAGCAAAAAAGATGGTGGACTCTTGATGAGGCACCTCATGCACATGAGTTTCTGCAATCCTATGTAGGGTTAAAGGTCCTCTGGGTGACATGAAAACATGTCCTGCACAATATAACGATTTTAACCCTCACCTGCACTTATCTACAACAGCCCCGTTGGGGTCATCTGCTTACCAATATATTTCTCTAGGCTATTATTCTGTCCACTATTCAGAAATGGAGTTTTCAAACTTGCAAAGAACATTAAAGTGTAAGTCCACCCAAAACCAACCAGCTCAACCAACTGGCAGCCTGACCTCCACTGTCACATCACATGCTAAGCAATACAATTCCACATTGTCCAAAACTACGGAATGATTCAGTTCCCATCTTACCATGTGATCTGAATGAAGCTGTGGCAGGAGTCAGGATAACGGAACAAGAGGAGATATTGTGGATGGATTGACACTAAAATGTCCAGATGCATCAGATGCCTGGTCAATCAATGATTAACCTTCAGTAAGAGATACAAGCTTTCATATGAATTCCCCCTGGTGGATCAGTGAGATTTAAAACTATTTATTAGCTCATGCAAAGTTCTATTTCGTCATATTTGGGGCTTAAGCCGCGTACACACGACCGTTTTTCATGACGTGAAAAATGCAATTTTTTTTAAAATGGTCATTAAAAACGACAGTGTGTAGGCTCCAGAGCATTTTTCTAGATGTGAAAAATTGGCATTAAAAATTTCGAACATGCTCTAAATTTTCTCGTAGTTTTCCACATTGTGGAAAACGGTCGTGTGTAGGCTTTAACGACGTGAAAAATCGCGCATGCTCAGAAGCAAGTTATGAGACGGGAGCACTCGTTCTGGTAAAACTAGTATTTGTAATGGAGATAGCACATTTGTCACACTGTAACAGACAAAAGCACAAAGACTGAAAAGCGCGAATAGTCTCTCAAACTTTGACTAACACAAAATCAGCAAAAGCAGCCCAAAGGGTGGCGCCATCTGAATGGAACTTCCCCTTTATAATGCCGCGTAAGTGTTGTACGTCACCACGCTCTGCTGGAGCATTTTTTTTGGTGCACATCAACGCACTACTGTATCCATCAGAGGCTCGAAGCCGCTTCTCCACTGCTGTCCCATTCAAGAAAATCATGCTTTACATAGCAACTTCAGCCCGCTTTCTGCTGAAAATGGGTTTTGGCTGCGCTTCTCCTATTAGAAGCAGGAAGAGAGAATAAATCTCTCCAAAAGTGAAGTAAATCTTCTCCTAGGGCCTATTAAGGTTGCCCATATTCATGCAAAAAAAAAAGAATGTTTTGATGCATGAAAATGCATTAAATATAAGCCAATATAAAGTGAATGAGGGCGCTAGAAAAGGTAATACTCTATCTATATTGTAGAGAGGAATAACCCAATGTAAATGTGTATAAATGTATCATGGGAAAACCAAATTAACAACAATCTATCGTGACATTGGCAAAGGTGCAAAATATCAATCAATCTTCTATCAATCAACTTGAGGAAAAAGACTTAACAAAAACTGGCTTGTGACCGCAATAAAAATTACAAAATGAATATTAACCACTTAAGACCCGGACCAAAATGCAGGCAAAGGACCTTGCCCCTTTTTGCGATTCGGCACTGCGTCGCTTTAACTGACAATTGCGCGGTCGTGCGACGTGGCTCCCAAACAAAATTGGCGTCCTTTTTTCCCCACAAATAGAGCTTTCTTTTGGTGGTATTTGATCACCTCTGCGGTTTTTATTTTTTGCGCTATAAACAAAAATAGAGCGACAATTTTAAAAAAAAATCAATATTTTTTACTTTTTGCTATAATAAAAATCCCCCAAAAATATATAAAAAACATTTTTTTTCCTCAGTTTAGGCCGATACGTATTCTTCTACCTATTTTTGGTAAAAAAAATCACAATAAGCATTTATCGGTTGGTTTTCGCAAAATTTATAGCGTTTACAAAATAAGGAATAGTTTTATTGCATTTTTATTATTATTTTTTTTTTTACTACTAATAGCGGCGATCAGCGATTTTTTTCGTGACTGCGACATTATGGCGGACACTTCGGACAATTTTGACACATTTTTGGGACAATTGTCATTTTCACAGAAAAAAATGCATTTAAATTTGCATTGTTTACTGTGGAAATGACAGTTGCAGTTTGGGAGTTAACCACAGGTGGCGCTGTAGGGGATGTGTGGCTATGTGTGTTGTTTACTACTGTAGGGGGGTGTGGCTGTAGGTGTGACGTCATCGATCGCGTCCCCCTATCACAGGGATGACGCGATCGATGCTGCAGCCACAGAGAAGCACGGGGAAGCCGTGTGTACACACGGCTCTCCCCGTTCTTCCGCTCCAGGGACGGATCGCCGCACTGCAGCGGCGATCGGGTCCGCGAATCCCGCGGTCCCGGAGCTTCGGACCAGGTCGCGGGAGCGCGCCCGCGGGCGCGCGCCCGCGACCCACGGCTGGGTACTAAAATCAACGTATATATACGTTGATGTGCCCAGCCGTGCCATTCTGCCGACGTAAATGTGCAGTAGGCGGTCCTTAAGTGGTTAAATAATGTGCATAAATTTAAAGAAAAATTGTCTTAGGCATGCATTAATTAGAAGGTGACACCCGTTATATTCATAGGACAGTAAAAATCCGTCCTACATAATAATAATAGTGTAAAAGAAAATATATAAATTGTATATATATTAAAGTCCAGTGCAAAACTGAGATAAAAATAGATGTGCAGGAATGCAGGGTATCTGATCACAGACGTGCTTGGCAGCCTTTCACCATGGGAATTCGTGGTATCACCATAAAGTGCTGGAAAATGATTATGCGCTTACCACAGATCGAGACCTCTTAATTAAAAGCAGGTCATGCAAGCTGGACAGGATAAGTGCCTGTTACACTGCTGGCAAGCCCTGGATTCAGATGTAGCAGGATCTTGGAACCATAGCACTCATAATAAAACAAAGAGAATATGGGGAAAGCCCATAGTGCTTTATCTTTATTTAAAAAATTAAAATACACAAAACACACAGCCGGGTGGCCTCTTACTTTGTAACGTGCCTGCCTGGCACTAGGACTGTCAGCGCAATGTTGGTTATCACCGGGAACCCGCTATGGCGCACAGTTGACCCGATGGATGCTGGTTGCGATGTTAAGTCGGGCAGGAACAGGGCACTAGAGGATCAGCTGATCCTCTAGTGCCCTGTTCCTGCCCGACTTAACATCGCAACCAGCATCCATCGGGTCAACTGTGCGCCATAGCGGGTTCCCGGTGATAACCAACATTGCGCTGACAGTCCTAGTGCCAGGCAGGCACGTTACAAAGTAAGAGGCCACCCGGCTGTGTGTTTTGTGTATTTTAATTTTTTAAATAAAGATAAAGCACTATGGGCTTTCCCCATATTCTCTTTGTTTTATTATGAGTGCTATGGTTCCAAGATCCTGCTACATCTGAATCCAGGGCTTGCCAGCAGTGTAACAGGCACTTATCCTGTCCAGCTTGCATGACCTGCTTTTAATTAAGAGGTCTCGATCTGTGGTAAGCGCATAATCATTTTCCAGCACTTTATGGTGATACCACGAATTCCCATGGTGAAAGGCTGCCAAGCACGTCTGTGATCAGATACCCTGCATTCCTGCACATCTATTTTTATCTCAGTTTTGCACTGGACTTTAATATATATACAATTTATATATTTTCTTTTACACTATTATTATTATGTAGGACGGATTTTTACTGTCCTATGAATATAACGGGTGTCACCTTCTAATTAATGCATGCCTAAGACAATTTTTCTTTAAATTTATGCACATTATTTAATATTCATTTTGTAATTTTTATTGCGGTCACAAGCCAGTTTTTGTTAAGTCTTTTTCCTCAAGTTGATTGATAGAAGATTGATTGATATTTTGCACCTTTGCCAATGTCACGATAGATTGTTGTTAATTTGGTTTTCCCATGATACATTTATCCACATTTACATTGGGTTATTCCTCTCTACAATATAGATAGAGTATTACCTTTTCTAGCGCCCTCATTCACTTTATATTTACTTTTTGCAGCACACCACTGTTAACACTGAGGAGCAGCTGTTTGCTACGTTGGTTGCCCAACGGAGTAAAACTATATTTTTCCCTCACTTTTCGTCCCAGTGACAAACACCGCCAAGAGAAAGAACAAAGGTAATCTCCCGAGCGGGGACAAAGATTTCAATAAAAATATGACAGGATTGCTAACCTTTCTGCTCTCTAAGGCCCCTTTCACACTGCCGCGACATAAAAGTTGCGTGATTTTACTGCAATTTTAGGAAATGCCTGCGTAAACTTTAGGTCTATGGACATCAACTCGCATGAAAGTCAAACCAAAGTAGCACAGGGACTACTTTGAAGTCGGCACAACTTCAAGTTGCACATATATGAACGGTTATTAGAAATCATAGTGAACGACTAGTTATGCGACTTTGCAGTTCCAAGTCACAGAACAAATCGCACAAGTGTGAAAGGGGCCTAACCCAAATGAAAGAAAAATGTTTTAGTTTTAGATAAATCTTTATATAAACCAGCAAAGGACAGAAATATGTCCACGTTATGTCTGCCATGGTTCATCCAACTTTTTAGGGTGCAGCTCCAGGCATCTTATCAAAATCTCAGGACTGAAGCTCATATTTTTCAGATGTCAGTGGCTGCATGCTTGTTCAAGACCCAGAGCACACTAAGACTCGTTCCACATTGATGCGACATTGGATCTGGCTTGTAAGACCCCAAGTCAAATGACAAGTGAAATTCAATGTTTCCCTTATGAGAGCTATCTTAACCACTTAAGACCCGGACACATATGCTGCTAAATGACCCAAGGTGTTTTTACAATTCGGCGCTGCGTCGCTTTAACAGACAATTGCGCGGTCGTGCGACGTGGCTCCCAAACAAAATTTGCGTCCTTTTCGACTCACAAATAGAGCTTTCTTTTGGTGGTATTTGATCGCCTCTGCGATTTTTATTTTTTGCGCTGTAAACTAAAATAGAGCGACAATTTTGAAAAAAAACTAAAATTTTTACTTTTTGTTATAAAAAAAAAATCAAATAAACTAAATTTTAGTAAAACATTTAGGGCAAAATTAATTCAGCCACATGTCTTTAGTAAAAAAAAAAAAAAAAAAAAAAAAATCGCAATAAAAAATTAAATAGCTACCTAGCGGGAACAGCGACACTAATACAGCGATCAGAAAAATGATCGCTTAGTGACGCTGGCAATAGGGAGTGAAAGGGTTAACTAGGGCAGTGATTAGGGGTTAAAACTTTATTAGGGGGGGTACAGGGGCTATCCTGAACCTAACACTAACTAACTTTCACACTGCCTGTCACACTCACACTAAATGCAGTAATTAGATCACTGCATTCAGTGACACTGTGACAGGGGGGGTGATCACAAGGGGTTAATGTGCCTATGTGTGTGTGTGTCAGTGTTCTGTTGGTGCACACTTACTGTGGATGTCTTCTCTCATCAGCAGCGGTGGGAAACACCGCTGTGATGAGAGATGACATAATTCCCTCCTCCTGTGTAAACACAGGAGGAGGAAGTGACATGAAGGGGAAGCGTTCCCATTGGCTGGGAGCGATCGCGGGGGGGGGGGAGGGGCGGGCGAAAAAAACGGACATCCGCCCGCTCGTCGGCGATCGCTCCCAGAGCCATGGGGACCGCCGCACGCCGTGGAGGGGGTCCCGATCGGACCCCCGAACCGCACAAAGGCGAGGACGTAAATTTACGCCCTTGTGCCTGTACGAGCCATGTTGTGGACGTACATAGGCGTGCGGCGGTCCTTAAGTGGTTAACTGATCCTACACAAGTATGTCCGACTTTAGAAAAGGTTCCTGCACTACTTTGGTCTGACTTTAATACAAATTCAATTACACAGAGAGTAAAAAGTAACATCAAAGTCGTATCACAGTCGGAATAGAAAGTTGCACTGAAAGTCGCATGACTTTGGAGTCGGGCTAATATGAATTGAGCCTTAGTAGTGAAGATTCAGGATACCACACCTAAAGCTTGTACATTCGAAAAACAAGCCTAAATCCACTTGTTCTCTTACAGGCTTATCCAGTAAGCAGTGCAAAGAGAAATTATGTTGTGCAAAGTGATCCACAACAGCCAATGGATTACAGTTTGCTGAGTTTAAACCAGCAAAAGATAAATTCTGAGTCACTGGTATAGATTACTAAACTTACTTTTTTTGTCATGCTAATACTCAGAAATGTTTTGCGCAGACTCCTTTATTAGTTCATAAAGCTTGTATCAATATACCAAAGTAAGTTATTGACCATTATTTGGTAAAAGAATAGGACTCCATCAATGAGCACTTAAAGGGTCAGTCCACCCAAAACAGATATTTCAGTTGTCAGTGTAAAACTGTGGGCTGAAAAAACCCCAAGAAGTTCTAACACGTGTCAGAGACCACCAGGCTCTCAATCATAGAGTCTCACTCCTGCTGCTAAATAATGTCTCTTACAGAGATGTCTCAGACTCCCAATAGACTGAGACTTTCTTCTTATAGCCACATTAAATGGGTGGACCTGGGATTGTACTGTCATTCACATATATAATCAGGGGAAATAATTTAATAAACAGTCATATTCTATAAACTGAAATATCAGTATTGAGTTGACTGAACATGTAACAAAATAATAACCATTTGTTTTAACAAAATAACTGTCTGAAATTGAAACAGATATTTTCTAATTAAATATGCTAAATCTGCCAGTTCTCTGCAGACAAATCTGGTTAAATTATTTCAGCTATCCATTTTTCCCTAAATAGTAGCCTAATACACTCATTACCCTTGATTAATTGTATTACATTGTTATTGCATTAAGCAGTTAGGAAAATTTGACGTAAATGATGATTACAATTATTCATAGCTCTGCACTCTATGTCCTAAAGTAGTATCTAAAGACCATCTCCCATATTTCACTATAATTAAGTACTGTTCTATTAACAGAATGATTGAGACTTCTTACAGCTTTTGTCTGTCCAAACGTGAAGCTCCTGTGCCAGCTCCGGGATGACCAAGAACGTCCTCCACCCCTGACGCTTTTTGGACTTCAAAATATCACCAAAGATGTGATCTCCAATATACAGTATATCTTTCCCTTTAGCACCTAACAGGTCACACACAGTGTCTGAAGAGCCTAAAAAAAAACAAAAAAAAAACACATTGTAAAATTGCTTTAAATATGTTCATAATTTTCATCAGCATCTCGAAACAACGGCTTCAGAGCCTCATTTGTATGTCGTGTGTCTTGGATACCAACGAGGATCAAAAGCACAGGACTGACAAACATGCAAAAAAAGTTTGGTTGAGAGATTATAAAATGTGGCAAACTACAGCTGTGGGAATAGAGGAGACTATAAATCTAGGCAAGGTAAAACTTAAAAAAATAAATTCACATGTTACGAAAGGACGGCCCCGCTCTGACAGCAAGGCAAAAGTGCGAACCACTGTCATTAAAGCATATATAAAGCCAAAACTTTACTTTTTTATTTTGGATAAAGTAGGGAATGGTTATAATTTCTGTGTACAATTGGAAACATTTCCCTTTACTTCCAAGGTGCATCAAATCCCTTTAGACAGTTGTCACAGGAAAATTTGGACTTTCCCCTGTTTTATTCCCAGTGACAGGGGTCACAAGGCTAATAGTAAGGCAAATCTCCTTAGTGGGGGGCTATAGTTGTTGAAGGAAACCTGACAGGGGTTTTAACTATGTAAACCTCCACAAATTTTTTTTTTTTTTTTTATCACCATAGGAAATTGCTAATTCTGTTATCCACAGATTTTTCCATACCTCCTGAATAGACAATTCCATGCTGCAATGGTCCTGTGTAGGTCCCAATTTTAAGCTTGCCAGTGGTCTGTTAGGAAAAAAAAAAAATAAAGAAATAAGAATCCATTATATTTTGCATAGCAGAGCAGAGATATAAACTCTAAAATGTTGAGCGCATAAGAGCAGTTGTTGCTTTCGTACAGTATTAAAACACAAGTTCTATCTCAACTTGTGACATTGCCTATAGCAACCAATCAGCGTTTACTTTTAATTTTTTTCAGCAAAGCAGGTTTTTATCTGGAAGGTTATTCATTTTCACTGAACATTAAAAGAGGGTTACTCAGATCTGGATTAACTCTGTGTGGCAAGACTGGGCACAGATGATAGGTAATCGTATACTCTATATTGTGAAGTTACATCCACTTTAATGTGTCTACAATGAAATTTATAAATAATGTTGAATGGATGCTCTTGTCTTTATGAGGATCTGTGATACAATGGTGCATTATCTAGGTCAGTGGTTCTCAACCTCAAGTACCCCCAACGGGCCATGTTTTGGGAACTTCACTTAGATAAAATAGCTCTGATCAATACTAAATCATTGATATTTATTTAAAGCTGCTGTGCAAAGTAAAGGAAAACCTGAAAATATAACCCATTGAGGGTACCACTGGTCTAGGTGACCAGTTCAGTCTTTCAATGAACCACTGAAAAATCCAGAAAATCAAAGCAACCAGATTTTAGCTTGCTGTACAGAAATCAGTAAATTATTATTGGTTGCTTCACTTTGCACGGCACCTCTGCCTTTTTTCTTTGTTCCTCCCTCTCTTTTCCTCTCCCTTCCATGTATCCCCAGCCATGCCATAAACTGAATGGGTGGCCGCGGTCTCCAGGAACAAGCCAGCTGGCCTGCCGCAAAAAGGCTGGGAGAGCGGTGCAGGCATCAGGATTCGTGACCCCTGGCAAATCATTATTTGACCCCCTAGGGCAGGGGTTCCCAACCTTTTGAAGCATGAGGGCCACTTAAGCGACTTAGTAACAGGTCGCGGGCCACAATCAGTGAAGCGGGCAGATGGCAGGTCCGTGTATGCTCTGCATATGCAGAGCAGATACAGACACAGCCGGATTGGAGGTAGGACACAAGTCAATTTACATCTACCACTCCTTAGAGGTGAATGGAGGGTCCAATTGGGTCGGACTGACCTGTGAAAGGGGCCTATGGCTGCTTTCACACTAAAGCATTGTGGTTTACCCGCATCGCGGGTGCAACACAATTTACCTTTGGCTTTTCTGCACTTTGCAAAAGAATTCTTTTATATTCTGCAGGTTTGGTGCGCTTTCAGAAAGCTCACCAAATTTGCAGGGAATAATAGATGTCTATGGATCAGTGCAAGTAACCCGCAGGTGCGCCGCTCTGCATCTGCGGATTTGTTTATTCTGCAGTGGTTACTCTGCGGATTTGTTTATTCTGCAGTGGTTACTGGGCTGCTTTCAGATATGCACATATTTACACTGTGATTTTAGTAATAAACTGACCTTTAATAACAGTATTCTACTCTTTTCTAGCCCAAATCAGAGGCAATGGGGGTAGGGATTCCACAACACCAACTTACGCGCCTTAAGAAGAACTTTAGATTCAAGTGGACAGAGGTGGCGCTAAAATACCTGGGTACATACACCCCCCCCCTCCCTGGCTCAGCTGTAAAAAATAAACTTCCCCCCTCTCTTGACGGAAGTCCGGAAGTTGCTAACACAATGGGCGGGGGGTCTCCACTCCTGGCTAGGTAGATGCAGTATACTAAAAATGTCTATTCTACCGACATTCTTGTACCTCCTCCAGGCTCTCCCGATCCGTATCCCGGGAGAATACTTTCGTCAAATACGCACTGTGATCTCCCACTTCCTATGGGCAGGAAAAAAATCCAGGCTCCAGAGGGGGATACTTTCTCTCCCCAAATTAAACGGCGGCCTTGCGCTACCAGACGTCCGAACCTACTACCATGCTGCACGCCTTGTCAGGTTGATTGACTGGTGCCGACATGGACACATTAAGCTTTGGACGCGGGTAGAGCAAAGTCAAAGCAGGACTCCCCTCCGTCGTGCCCCCTGGTGTCACGCATCGCTCCCTACACATGTTACACGGCATCCTTTGATAGGGCAGACGATTAAAATCTGTGCAAACCTTCTTGAAAAGCCTTCTCTCTCATCACGGACTTCCCCCCTTAGACCTATTATCGGCCACCCCCTTTTTGAACCAGGCCTACAAGATGGGAAATTCCTTGACTTAGCAAAAGGCGGACTTGTTCCAAGCATCACACTTTAGTACGGACGGGAGGTGGAAATCGACAGCAGAACTGATGGACCCTGAAGGCGCATACCGTCTTGATTTCCTGAGGACACAACAATTACGCCACTTCTTAAACAGCCTCCCGGCCCCTCATACCGCCCATGTACAGTTGACGACATTTGAGGAACTGTGTAGTGACTCTGGAGTGCTCCCTCATGCACTGTCCCAGATTCATGCATTATTGAACACTCCGTCAGGTGACCATCAGATCCCAGCCTTAGCCAAATGGGAAAGGGACCTGGGGACGCAATTCTCGGCCAACAAAAAACAGAATATAGTTAGCTTCACACATAAATCATCAGTATGCACCAGAACGCAAGAAACGAACTATAAAATACTTACACGGTGGTATAGGACCCCAGACCTGCTGAGTAAATTATTTCCTGACACTACGGCCACTTGTTGGAGATGCCAACAAGAAAGGGGCACCATTCTACACATATTTTGGTCGTGTCCACTAGGGGTGTTGAAATTAATCGTAGCATCGGTGAATCGCGATTCGACCACTCACGATGCGATTCCGATGCTACGACTTACATTAATCGATTTTCATCCGAAAAAAAAAAAAGCTGTGGGCGTTAGCCGCACCTCTTTCCCGCCCCCCGCTGGTGCTGCCGAAGAAGCAATGCAGGCTTACCAGAACCAGTTGACTTCAGATGGCTTACGCCACTGAAAGTCAAATTAGGCTTGTAGTGGCTGATATCACAATTTATGTTTATGTATGTCTTAGTGATTGATTAACATCGCAACTTCATTGATTTAAAAATTGATACCCTTTTTTTTTTTTTTTTGATTTTTGCTTTTGCTCATCACTGCCACACACATGCAGCCATGCATTGCATGTGTGGGGCAGTAATGAGAAAAACTAAAAATCATACAAAAAAAGGTATCAATGAAGTTTTGATGTGAATCAATCACTAAGACAATAAGACATACATAAACCATAACCACCATATGACACGGCATACATTGTTGTTTGGTAGGACTTTATGGGGACAATGTCCGCAGTCTCTGATCCTCTCTAGTTTAATTGTCTGCAGTCTCTGTCCATCTCTTGTAGTATTTCGGGGTCAGTCTGGAGCTCCTCTTTAAGTTGTCTGCTGTGTTTATAGTTTGCTACATGCAGAGAATTTTTTTTAAGAACAGATGAAAACCGTGCGCAGTAATCTTGATGCATCGTGATGCATCGCGGAATCGAATCGAATTGTGGACTTGATAATCGTAATCGCATCGAATCGTGAGACCGGTGAAGATGCGCAGCCCTAGTGTCCACGGATCAGGGGTTTCTGGGGAGAGGTACCACGGGTCACCCAGCAATTCACGGGAAGTATTGTTCCGGATGACCCAGCTTACTTTCTGTTGCACGCTAACGACCTATCGCCTGGGGTGTATAAAAAAATCTGTGGTGCGTCACCTTTTGGACGCAGCCAAGGCCTGCGTGCCCCTCCTCTGGAAGTCCCCTCACCCGCCGTCCATAGCTATGTGGCTCAACAAAGTAGATGAAATCAACCGAATGGAGGACCTGATGCTTTCCAGCCAACAGCGAAGGGAGACGTACTCGGATACGTGGCAATTGTATAACATGTTCAGATTTTCAGAAGAGGGACAGAGGCTCAGGGAGACAGATAGCCTTTTACCAACCCAACCTAATGTAGACAGGTCCCCAATACCCGGGATGACCTGACTGCCCGGGAGATACGTGAAGAACTCCGATACACCCTTTTGAGGCGCTTTTGGGGCTGGCCCTGCTCGTGCGGCCCACCGCCCCTTCCTCCCCCCCCTCCTCTGTTACTTAATCTCATTCTGTTCTCTTCTTTACCTTCATTCTTTGCTACTCTAAATTCCCTTAGAAAATGGAAAATAGTTTGGGAAGCCGGCTCGTGGGGGCCTAGTTACCAGGTCAAGACATGAGAGGTATTACCCCTGTATGAGACTGTACAATCTCTTGATATGCACCCGACAAAGGGTAGTTTCTGTTTCTAAATGTTATGATTGTATGATGAAGGCCCACGCGGCCTGGCTTTTTGATGATAAATAAAAAATTTAAAAAATAAAATAATAAAAGTTCACTTACATTCCAAACATGTTAAACATGCTTTCATTCAGGGATGGACTGGCCATTGGGACTACAGGGAGTTTCCCGGTGGGCCGATGGCTCAGTGGGCCGGCTTCAGTGACAGCAGACCGCCACCCCCCCTTCGCTCCTCTGTCTCTCCCTCTCTGCATAGCTCACCTTCAGTCCCTCAGAGCTTACCTGGGGGGGAACAGAGAATCGGGGGGAGGACCAGAGGAGCAGGGGGGATGACAGAGGACTATGGGGGAGGGGACAGACAGCTGACTCAACAGCTATGGCCTGGGAGTTTCTCCCTTCTGCCTAAACTTGTCCCATAAGGGGGGGGGCACCGAACTGATTCTTTGCCCTGTGTGAAATAATGTCTAGCTTCTCCACTGGTACTGCCTATAAGAGTACCAACCGTTCTACTCTAAAAAAGTAGAACGGCTAGTGACTAGTGAAGGGGAAGAGGGGGCTTGGGTGGCTAGTGGGGGGGGGGGGCTGCGGGAGTTGTCCGGCCACCATAGGAGAGACATGTCAAAGTGGGCCAGTCTGGATGAAGTCCAGGGCCAAATTGTTGTCCCAGTCCAACCCTGCTTTCATTTGTTACTGACATAAGGCAGAGGAACAACGCTGTCCAGAAGTACAGAGGCAGTGCTATAGTCCTTCCAGCTCCAAAGCAGCAAAAAAAGCTCTGACCTCAAGGGGGTGGTTGTGGTGGAGTGCACCCATTACATAAATTTTGATATTTTGGACTTTTTAAATATAGCACAGAGTTTTGATTTTTCACTACTTTGATATGATAGTGCACGTTTTTTCACCTTTTCATTCATGGCGTTAATAAACATATGCATTTGTTTTACTACCTACACCATTTATGTATTGTGATTGCAACATTAAATTTTTGTTTAATTTTCTGATGTTTTTATATATTTAATTGAGAATTTACTAATAGGTTTGAACGCAGCACTGAGAATTTTAGCATGCTGGTGGAATTCCATTGGACACACTCTCTGTCCTCCCTCACCCTATAAAAAAAATGTTTCCCAAATAATTGGTGGTATAATAAGCAATTTCTCTCTTATACCTGTTCTTAAGGTTTTCATATACTCCACCTGCGTTATGAACCCTATTTTTAAAAACATTTTCAATAAAAATATTGAAACAGAAAATTATAAAAAGAATTGGTCACTTGTCTACACTTTGGTTTCAGACGTTTCTACGCATTTACAGAGGAGTATGCAGGAGTATTTGATGTACAGCACAACAAGTATTGTTGAATACTGTATATATTCATGTGATTAAAGTGGTTGAAAAGCTTTTTATTTTTTATTTTTTATTATTTAAATAACAAACAAACATGTCATACTTACCGTCACTGTGCAGCTCGTTTTGCACAGTGGCCACATCAGATAACCCCCCAAGGAAAAAGCACCCTCCTGGGGGTTACCTTGCATGCACGCTCCCAAGTCCAGCATTTGCGGACTCGTCCCCGCCCCCATGTCATAGGATTTGATTGACAGCAGCGGGAGGCAATGGCTACGCTGCTATCAATCTATCCAATCAAGAGCCGAGAACCCTGGGCAGAGGAAGAGCGTGTCTCCACCGGTTGAGGTTTCAGGCAAGTAAAACGGGGGGCTGGGAGGGCAGTGACTTCCAGAAGTTTTTTTTACCTCAATGCATAGGATGCATTAAGGTGAAAACACACAATGGTTTATAACCCCTTAAGGCTGGGGTGTCCAAACTTTTTTTTAAAGAGGGCCAGATTTCATGAAGTGAACATGCCTGACTTTTTTTGAACCATTAAAATTAAATGTAAATGAAATATTTTATGCAAAGTGTATTGCATACTATTCATTTCATAACATTGATGACAATATACGATATATAGCTCTTCTCCGCTCAGGGTAATGATAAGCTCAGGCATGTTATGTTTAAAAATATATATACATCTCTCTCTCAAAAGGAAAGTAACCGTGTTCCGTTTTGATGTGGCCCCCCCAAGTATATCCATCTGTGGCCCCCAAAGCTCGAGCATGTTAGGCTAAAGAAGATGGATATATTAACAGCAAAAAAAACATGACAAATCCCTGATCGCCGTGCTCATTCTAAGGATGAGGCGGGGCGTGTTCACAAGTCTATATGCTCAAACCCATAAGGAAGCTGACAGCGTGCAGTGCCACCGCCAATCACAGGCACTGTGACATTTCCCCGATATCTGCAGTACGCAAATGCAGAGATCGGGAATAGTCATAGTGCCTGTGATTGGCTCTTCGCACTGTCAGCTTATAGCGGCTCTGGCACATCGACTTCTGAACACTACCAGCTACACGCAACGGCTCATACCAACAATGAGCGCGGCGCTCAGGATTTTTCAGGCTAAAGAATATAGATATATTAACAGCATAAAAACATAACACGCTTGAGCTTTAGGGGGGCCACAGATGGATAAACTTGGCGGGCTACAGATGTGTCTATATATACAAACTCCAAGTGGGGGCCACATCAAACCGGAAGGCAGACCGGACTTTGGACATGTCTGCCTTAAGGCTTTATGTACCCTAACTAACTGATTATGTGACAGCAACTTTGTGTTATGTCAAGTCCTGATGTGAACTAGGGCTGTTGAATATAATCGTAGAATCGATGCATCGAGATTCGACCGCCGGCGATGCTGCATCGATGCTGTAGCTTTAAATAATCGATGCATGTTGATGACGTCATCGTCGCGTCCTGCCGCGCGGAGCTGAGTGGAGAGAAAGTTTTGCTGCCTCCCCCTGTGTCGCACTCAGAGTCCTGAGGAGAGGAGATGGACACATGCAGCACCAGCACAGCGGAGCCCCCCCCCCCCCCCCAGAGCACTCAGACACTTAGCTTTCCTCCGAGTCCGCAGCTGAAGTAAGCGCGCCGTCTTTTTCCGCCTTCCGCCGACGTCATCCACAGCCGCCCTGTGTCGCTTGCTTTACTGGCAGACACGTGAGAGGAGACAGATTGACACCTGTTGTGAGTTCCGGTCCCAGAGCTTTCCTCCTCGGCTTATTATTACTATGCAGCGTGCACTGCACACAGGCTGCCTGGTACAGGGGGAGAACGTCGCCCGACTCACAACTGGCTGCTGTGGGCAGCAGCTGCAGGACTGTGGGAGAGAGACCCCGAGCAAGAAAGGCTGCACTTGTCCTCTGTCCTCCTCACAGGCAACAGGAGAGGAGACCTCCAGCAGTGAGTAGCTGAGTGCAGCACTGACTCGTGATCATCATCATCATCATCAGGTACACAACAGAGACACTGACTGTCACAGTAGTACTACTAGTACACTAATAACTGTAACCAAGGTATATAATATATTATCATATCTCTGATGCACCATGTGGAGTGGACTGCAAAATTTAAATATGCCAATCGTATGACTGTAATAATAATTGTAAATAATACATATTAATGATGGTGATTAGAAATACAGAATAATTCAGTTTACCCAAACATTAAACTGAGTTTGTGACTATACCATTGCCATTTAATTAATTATGGTTTATGTAGGTCTAGCTCTAATCTATTGTCCAATGTCTTACTGATTGATCAAAACTTCATTACTTACTGTACCTTGTTTGTATGATTTAGCTCATCACTACCCCACACATGCAATGCAGTGCGTGTGTGGGGCAGTGATGAGCAAAACCATAAATCATACAAACAAGGTAAGTAATGAAGTTGTTATGTGAATCAATCACTAAGACAATGAATACATAAAACCATAGTTAATGAAATGGCATACGTTGTCATTTGGGGGAGGGGGCGGGAGGATGTTGGGACATATGTTGTTGTAGCTGTTTGTTCAATGCCAGTGTGCCACGAAGATTGGAGAAGGAGAGATAGAGATCGCTTTACCAACCGTGACTGGCTTTCACTGAGTGACCACGGTGGCTAGCAGTAGCACAGATCACAGATAAGATGAGGGTGCATTGTTTTAACACGTAGTGACGGTGCATGGGGTAGAATAACCATCTCCTGTAGTAGGTCTGCAGTCTCTGACCATCTCCTGTAGTAGGTCTGCAGTCTCTGACCATCTCCTGTAGTAGGTCTGCAGTCTCTGACCATCTCCTGTAGTAGGTCTGCAGTCTCTGACCATCTCCTGTAGTAGGTCTGCAGTCTCTGACCATCTCCTGTAGTAGGTCTGCAGTCTCTGACCATCTCCTGCAGTAGGTCTGCAGTCTCTGACCATCTCCTGCAGTAGGTCTGCAGTCTCTGACCATCTGTAGCATGTCTGCAGTCTCTGACCATCTCCTGTAGCATGTCTGCTGTGTTTAGACTTTGCTACATGCAGGAAGTGTTATTGTGTGTTTTTTTTTTTTTTTAAGAACAGATAAAAATAATGGAGTACTTAATTTTTTTTTTTATGAAAGCCATGCGCACTTGCCCTGCAATCGTGATGCATCGCGGAATCGAATCGAATCGTGGACTTGATAATCGTAATCGCATCGAATCTTGAGACCGGTGAAGATGCGCAGCCCTAATGTGAACCCTTTAAGAATTGGGAATTTTAGCATCTCCACGCAGGACCTTAGATAACAATCATTGGATAGAACTAAGCAGGACCAATTTACATTCTAAAATTTTTTTTTCTGGAATTCCACTTTAAAGATGAATTCCCACAAACCAAATATATATATATATATACACATATATATATATATACACACACACACACACACAATTAAATACAAGAAGTGTCAGATTTGCTAAATGACTTTTGTCCAACCAGTTTTGGGATTCATACACCTCTGTCAGCACAGCATAAGGGCGACACCACTATCCCAGTTAAACTGGTTGTAAAACCTCACATATACCCAGTAAAGTGACTGGGCTCAGGTGAAACCCTGAGATGGAACAAATCCTCCTACATAAGATCTCTCAGCTCTGAAAAGAAGGGGACAGAGAGCTGAAGTTACACCAGTAAAAGGAGGTCTGAGAGCTGATTGGAGAGAAGAGACACACCCCTCTTCACACAGCTCACATGGCTGTCAATTTTTATCTTGGTGTCAGGATAACTGGTCAGAAGTGTATCATGCTGATAGCAGAGGAACGGGCTTCAGACAGAAAAGACACTTGGTGCTCTCGATTGAGACAAGCACACACACTATAGAGGGATTTGTTTTGTTCATATTTCATGTCTGAGGTTTACATTTAAAAAGGTAAAGTATACATTGGTGTCACCTCCCTAACTGCAGCCTACTGGCTGGATAATGAATTAGTCCTCAACTCTGCTAATGGTTGAGTGGCTGTCCAGATCCAATCACACATTATGCTGCTTTTTACAAGGACAACTGCTGCTACATGCAATTGTGAACAGCAGGTTAATCCTCACAACCAATCAGCATGTATGGGACACTGCAGCTTTCATGTGTATATTTACTCACATCACTGAATACTGTTCATGTAGTTTATCACTAGTGTTCTATATAATATTAGCAACATAAACATTACTTACAGTATCCACTTGTCTGAGCACAGTTCCTTCCCCAAAAAACAGTGGTTTCCGTGCATCCACTAATATTAAGTCAAAATAAGACTGCCATGGCCGATGTGGGGTCCCAGGCTGGAAAGAAAAAAAAAAAAACACCTCTTCAAATTTAAAGTGCTACTGACCAGCAAAATGTTACACATGTATGGTAAAGGTACAGTAATACTCTTATAAAATATTCTACACACCTCACTTCTTTCCCTGGGATCCAGTACTACAGCCACTTACCTGGAAATGTATCTTCGTATACTGATGCTTCTTACATTTGTTCTGGCTGGTTTGTTGGATTTGTCACAGATCTTTTTTGATTAACAAGTCACAAAACCAGTGGCCCTACTGATAGATTGCCACCAAAGGCCCTACTTCAAGCCTCCTCCCTTCTGCTGCAAAAATTGACACTTTTGGCCTCAAACAGGCAGTCAGCTCAGCAATGTCAAACTTGCTAAAACTGCAGGCTTAAGCTAGTAGACACTACCAATTTAAACAAACCAATTGCTCAGGTCGGAGCTGCTGTACTAACAATCCAATGCAAGTAAAACAATCTCGTGAAACAAAATTCTCCTGCGCTCTGGTGTTTCGCCAAACCCGGGTAATGTAGTGTAGTCTCACGGCAAAGTCTAGAGTCTTGCAGCCCTCCTCAGAACAAAGGGTGTTCATATGGCTAGAGAAAAAAGGAAAAAAAAGGAGGGCGCACAAACCTAGTGCATTACCACTTAAAAGTTGTATTAAAAATAGAATAAAAGCAATGATCCTACTCACAAAAGAAGCTTAGGTAAGCACTTTTGAGACAGCTAAGCTGGACCTCATGGCACCTGCCAGTGGAACTTGATGACAAGGAGGATTAAATAATACCTCAAGCATCTGGAATTCTGACGCGTTTCTGGGGTGTACCCCTTTCTTCAGAGCCTAGGTGGTCCGTGGTAAAACAATCTCCCCTGCTATTCTATTGTGCTTGGACAGTCTGAACACTCTGCTCAGTGCCTCAGCAATTAGCTGAGAGCGCTGACCAGCAGCTGGACGGCAGACCTTTTTCAGTCATGACCCTTCGATAGCCGGCTGCTGGTCATCTGGTTTCTATTGAACTGGCCAATGAATTCTGACATTTGGCCAGTGTGTACTAGGCTTTAGTGCCACAGAGTAAAAGTCTCCTCCCAGCCAGAAAAACTGTGCTGTGTGAAGCCGATAACAGTCTCAGCATCACTGAGGACCCTCAGTCACCACACCTACCTATGTGAAAGGCGCAGTGGCTGGGCAGGGAGCCCAGTAACACAAGCTTGTTGTTTGCACTGGATCGGAGTTACTGAACAGTGATGATACTGGAATGTCCATATGGACACTCTAAGAGTGCAGCTTGAGGCAGCTACCCCAGGGAAGGAACTGTCCTGATCATAACGCTCTCTACAATAAACATTATATTCAAATTGGCTCCTACCAAGTACATTTGTATACATTTGTTTAAAGTTTGCTGTATATGCCATTTCATTCACAAAGTTTGGGCTAGAAATATATTGTAAGGAGTCTTGTTTAAACACATAAGCACAACTCTCTAGAAGAGGTCACTATAGAATATCTGACCTACAGGAAAAAAACACATTCATGGCAATACTATACCTTTGGTCCATGAGAGAAGTCAAACAGGTAAGTCATTATTTTCTGCAAGATAAATGAAAAGTGCAAATTTTAATTTTTAAACCCAGGTTTGATAATACAAAGCAAAAAAAATTCCCTTAAAGTGGTAAAGTGGTAGTAAAGTAGTAAACAACTTCTACCTGCAAGGTAATGTCATAATGTGCTAGTATGCATCGCACACTGGCACATTATGAGAGACTTACCTTAAAACAAAGCCTTCCAGCGGTGCAGTGTCACCACTGACAGGGCTTCGATCTTCATCCAGTCTTCTTTCCAGGTTCACAGGCTCTGACCGTTTGAAGGGGCCAAGCTGTGATGACATCACTCCTGTTTATGGGAGTCGTGACACAGAGCTCCAAAGGGAGGGCATGAGTATGATGCCTCTATAGAGTGCATGAGCCGGTGATGTGACCGGCTGCTGAAACAGTGAATATCCCCTGAACGATGCACATTTAGGAGATATTCCTTCTGACTAAAGGTACGTTTTATTATAAGCTTACCTGTAGATATAAGTGTCCAACTCTTTACTACCACTTTAACGCGTATGTAAGCCAAACAACCTATCTTATTTGCTACCTTTTTCTATGTTAAACATACTGCTAAAAGTGTTTTGTTATATCTGTTGAGGTGCAAAAAAAGAATGTAAATTTAATGAGCTTTTAACTTCCTGCCTTTGCTTTAGAAGCAGTATTACAACCAAAATAAAATATGCAATATATTGCAGCTTACCATTTCTTATGTGTGATGGCTACATTCGTTTTCTTTTTTTAGATCTGGCGATTTGGCCAGCAAGTCTGTTTTTCAAAAGAACAAGCTCTCCAGCAGAAGTTAAATAGATGGGACAAACTATTAACCACTGACAGGGGTGCTTACAATGATCAGGTTTTATGTAAAACCTTCATCCCAAAAGAAAAAACTGTAACTCCTTAAAGGGGTAATTCCCCCAAAAACCTTTTTTTAACATTGATTGAGGCTCGTTATGTCAAGGGGAATCGGGTGTTTTTTTTATTAGAAACGAAGCAATACTTACCGTTTTACAGATGCATCGTCTCAGTCGCTTCCGGGTATGATCGTCTGGTCTGGGCGTGCCTATTTGATTGACAGGCTTCCGACGGTCACATACATCGCGTCACGAGTAGCCGAAAGAAGCAGAGCAACGGTGCGGCTCTATACTGCGCCTGCGCACCGTCGTTCGGCTACTTTCGGAAAATCGTGACGCGATGTATGCGACCTCGGAAGCCTGTCAATCAAATAGGCACGCCTATAGTCGGAGCCCATACCCGGAAGCGTCGGAGACGATGGATCTCTAAAACGGTAAGTACTGCTTCATTTCTAAAAAAAAAAAAAACCTGATTCCCCTTGACATAACGAGCCTGAATAAATGTTAAAAAAAAGGTTTTTGGGTGAAACACCCCTGTAAAAAGTGTTAGATGGAGTTTGGCTTCAATTTGTTAGTGTATCTAAATCTGGTAGTAGATCCAACAATCCCCTCCCTCTAGACTGGCTGCTGTCCAGATCTGCCCCCTGTGCCCTGTCATTCAGCGTGTTGTCTGTATAATGCAAGAGGTGTGTTATTGCCAGGTCACTGGGTGAAAACAGGAGGAAGAAAACCTAAAAAAGAAAGCCAATGAGACGTTGTACCCAAACAAAATGTATGTATTTTTTGTTGGCAAAAAAAAGACAGACAATTTTGAAAAAATAAAAAATAAAATCGTTAATATTCTCTCCTATAAAACATTATATATATATATATATATATATATATATATAATTTGTGGGCGTGACTGAATGTGATCGAGGCAGCAAGCATTTCTCTGGAACTCTTGGAATCATCTGGTCTTTGGGAGCTATTTTACCCGATTTCAGACACAACATTCTGATAGGGGGTGGTGTGCTCATTCTGGAGATGCACTCATTGGTAACAAAAGGGGCTCAGAAGGCAAGACCATCTGCGAAGGACACGGAGCTAGGCCCTGCCTCTGCCATCTTGTCTTCACAGACAAGCGTGCCAACCAGGCTGCCACGAGGAAGGAGCAGAGAGATGATGTAGTGGAGCACTGCACTAGAGCAGGACCCCATGATGATCCGGCACTCTCTGTGGACCAGGATGTGATATCCAGACCCATTTTGGAGGCTATAAATGCTAGTAAGGCTGAGCTTATGGGGCGGATTGACCATCCCTCCTTGCAGTGTACCCATATCAGACAAGACCTGGATAGGATCTGGGGAACACAACCATGGAGGAGTGGGTATCTGAAGCAGAGAACACCTTGCACATCCATGACATTCACCTGTGGAAGCCATGTGATCTGGTAAGATCTCTCCAACACAGAGAAGGTGACGCAGAGGAGGAATAGTGTATAGGTGGTGGGGCTGCCAAGGGGAGCTGAAGAGGCCAAGCCTGTCCTATTTGCAGAGCAATTCTTCAAGCAACCAATATCCTTGCAGGATCTTCCCCCCACTTATGTAGTGGAAAGAGCCCACTGTGTTTGTCTCCCTGGAGCCTTTCCCAGGCTTTTTCTGGTTAGGTTCCTGAACTACAGAGATCGGGACATGATCATAGCACAATCCAGAAAGTAGCAAGATCTGCGCCATCTGAAAACCAGAGTGATGCTGTTCCCTGACTTCTCGGATGAAACCCAGACGAAACTTTGCTCCTTTAATGATATTTATAAACGGCTGAGGGAAAAAGAGATCCAATATACCATGCTTTACCCAAGCAAGCTCCGAATCTAGCACAGGGGGGCTGTGAAATTTTTTGATAATCCGACTGAGGCAAGCGATTGGCTGGATAAAGAGCTTTAAAGTTTTTTTTTTGCTTTGGACCTAGATATAGGCTGCTTCATATGTGATCAATGTTGCACCTGTCGAGCCATGTGGAAATTACTTTATTCCCTTCAGTTACTATGTTTTTGATTCTAATGTTTTAATTTTGTGCCACTAGATGGAGCCAGCTCTCCTGTTCTTCCTTTTACTTGAACTTTCATATTTTTGATGCTTTAGGCTGCAACTAGGGGGCAGCGTATATCTGCCATTAAAACAGCCCATGTTAATAATAATGAAGAATATCAAATGCTGCAGAGTAATGAGAGGGAATGTGCAGAGGCTCGCACAAGGTCCCCCACAGGGGTTTTGTATGGGTCTCTGCTGGAGGCGCCTCGTCCCTACATTTTACTGATCTAGCACATTAAAAAGGCTAAATGGGAAGCAAACAAAACAATCTATGCCGAAGGAGATAAGAATGGGAAACTTTTGCCTATGTGAGTTATTAGTTAGATATTACCAGATCACAAACATCCCAGTTGCAGAAACAGTGGGGGGGGGGGGGGGGGTATGGGGGTGATCTGGTCATAGACCCGCGGCCCACATTGACTGCGTTTATTTACTTATTTTCTTCCCTTTATTCCCCCATACGGCCATATGATGTGTCTGCTTTGGACTTGTTGCTAGAAGGCCTATCCCTTCCCCAGTTGTCAGAGGAATATAGTATTGCAATAAATGCTAAAATTACTATTAAAGAGATTGAAACCGCAATATTTGCGTTTCTTCCTCATAAAGCCCTTGGTTCAGGTGGATTTTCGGCAGATTTTTATAAAGCCCATATAGATCAATTGGCCCCCAGACTGGGTCTACTTCTGGAACATTGCCTTGAAAAATATACTCTGCCGGATGCTTATATGATCCTTTTACTTAAGCCTGGTAGGTTGCAGTGTGCATCATATCATCCTATAGCTCTGTTGAACATGGATTTAAAGACTGCGACCAAAGTAGGCCGGGTTAGTTGCAGTCATCCCTTCCATAGTTAATATAGACTGGACAGGGTTAATGCCGGGTAAATCTACAGATACAAATCTGAGACAACTTTTCACGCATTTACAACTTCCCTCTATGGATTCCGAGACTAGAATAGTGGTATCAATAGATAGAGAACATTCGATTGGTGCTACAGTGCCTTGCAAAAGTATTCACCCCTTCGGCATTTTTTTATGTTTTGTTGCCTCACAACCTAGAAATAACCAGGTTGTGAGGCATCATTTAATTTACAGAACATGCCCACAACTTTCAAGATGCTTTCTTTTTTATTGTGAAGCAAACAATAGGACAACATAACAGGAAAAAGTCAATGTGCATAACTATTCACCCCCCTAAAGTCAATACTTTGTAGAGCCACCTTTTGCAGCTATCACAGCTCCAAGTCACTTTGAATAAGTCTCTATGAGCTTGCCACATCTTACCACCAAGATTTTTGCCCATTCCTCCTTGCAAAACTGCTCCAACTCCTTCAAGTTGGATGACTTGCGCTTGTGAACAGTAATCTGACCACATATTTTCTATTGGATTGAGGTCTGGGCTTTGATTTGGCCATTCCAACACATTTGCATGTTTCCCTTTAAAACCACTCAAGTGTTGATTTAGCAGTGTTTTTGGGGTAATTGTCTTGCTGGAAGGTGAACCTCTGTCCTAGCCTCAAATCACACAGAGTGGTACAGGTTTTGCTCAAGAAGATCCCTGTACCATCCATCTTTCCCTCAGCTCTGACCAGTTTCCCAGTCCCGACTGCTGAAAAACATCCCCACAGCATGATGCTGCCACCACCATGTTTCACTATGGGGCTGGTATTTTGGATGATTTGATGGGTTTGTGCTAGACAGCATTTTCTTTGATAGCTAAAAAGTTCAATTTTAGTCTCATTAGACCAGAGCACCTTCCTCCATACATTTTGGGAATCTCCCACATGCCTTTTCACAAACTCTAAACGTGCCATTTTGTTTTTTTGCTAAAAGTAATGGCCTTCTTCTGGCCACTCTGCCATAAAGCCCAACTCTATGGAGCGTACGGCTTATTGTCATCCTATGTACAGATATTCCAGTCTCTGCTGTGGAACTCTGCAGCTCCTCCAGGGTTACGTTGGGTCTCTGTGCTGCCTCTCTGATTGATGCCCTCCTTGCCCGGTCCATGAGTTTTGGTGTGCAGCAGTCTCTTGCCAGGTTTGCTGTTGTGCCATGTTCTTTCAATTTGGTCATGATAGATTTGATGGTGCCCCTAGGATTTTTTCAAAAGACTTGGATATTTTTTATTTTATAACCTAACCCCCTACTTGTACTTCTCAACAACATTGTCCCTTACTTGTTTGGCGAGTTCCTTGGTCTTCATGGCAGTGTTTGGTTAGTTGCTTGTTAGTTGCCTCTTGCTTAGTTGTTGCAGCCTCAGGGGCCTTTCAAAAAGGAGGGTATATGTAATGACATATCATGTGACAGATTGCACACAGATGGACATAATTAGTGAAATGGTAATTGGTTGCACCAAAGCAGAGCTTTTAATGGGCTTCGTAACAAAAGGGATGAAAACATACACACATGCCAATTATCAGTTTTATTAATTTCTGAAAAATAGCTTTATGTATATATGTTTCTAATTTTAACTTCACCAACTAAGACTATTGTGTACTGATCCTTCACATATAATTCATATAAAAAAACATTGAACTAAAGGCTGTAATGTAACAAAATAGGTAAAAAGCCAAGGGGGGTGAATACTTTTGCAAGGCACTGTATATGTTCAAGGTCCTGAAACTCTTTAGGTTTTGGGCCAAAATATCTGAATTCTTTGCGTTTGGTAGGGGCACTAGACAAGGGTGCACGTTCTGCCCTCCTTCCTATTCGCTCTTGCGATGGAACCACTAGCTGTTGCCCTTAGGTCATCAGGGGAGGTTAAAGCTTTTAAGGTAGGCTAGATTAACAAGTTCCTTGCAATTATTGCAGATGATTTGCTCTTGTTTCTTAACTACTTGAGCCCCGGACCATAGTCAAAAGACGGCCTCAAGGTGGCTCGGTAAATCCTGGAGAACATCATATGACGTCCTCGAGTCCTCCGGCCACTGGGATGCCGATGCGCGTGCATGGCGGCCGCGATGGCCTCAAGGTACCCGCGATCGGCAATGTCAGAGCAGGGACGTGGAGCTCTGTGTGTAAACACAGAGCTCCACGTCCTGTCAGGGAGAGGAGACAGATGATGTGTCCCTTGTACATAGGGACACAGCATCGGTCACCTCCCCCAGTCAGTCCCCCTCCAAACACAGTTAGAACACACCCAGGATACACATTTAACCCCTTCCATGCCCCCCTAGTGTTAACCCCTTCCCTGCCAGTCACATTTATACAGTAATCAATGCATTTTATAGCACTGTTCGCTGTATTAATGTGAATGGTCCCAAAAATGTGTCAAAAGTGTCCGATGTGTCTGCCGCAATATCGCAGTCCTGACCAAATTCGCAGATCGCCGTATTACTAGTAAAAAAAAAAAAAAAAAAAAAAAAAAAAAAAAAAAAAAAAGTCAGAATTCTATCCCCTATTTTGTAGTCACTATAACTTTTGCGCAAACCAATATTTTTTTACCAAAAATATGTAGAATACATATCGGCCTAAACTGAGTTTTTTTTTTTTTTTTAAATGGGATATTTATTATAGCAAAAAGTAAATAGTGTTTTTTTTCCTCAAAATTGTTGCTATTTTTCTGTTCATAGCGCAAAAAATAAAAACCGCGGAGGTGATCAAATACCACCAAACGAAAGCTCTATTTGTGGGGAAAAAAGGACGTAAATTGTGTTTGGGAGGCACGTTGCACGACCGCGCAATTTTAATGTAAAGCATCGCAGTGCTGAAAGCTGAAATTTCGCCTGGGCAGGAGGAAAGCTTTAACATTTTTGCAAAAAAAAAGTACATTAATGCTATATTGGTGCAGAGGGGAGCTGGAATTTAGGGGGGGGGGGGGGGAGGTAAACTTGGCCTTTAAATACCTCAGGGTGAAAATCACAGCAAATGTGCATGATTTCATGTCCCTTAGTTTAATTTCCCTACTGACGCTCCTTAAGCAGAAGGCTCTGGCCTGGACTAAGTTGCCCCCGTCTTTGACAGGCCAGATTAGCTTGGTTACAATTAAAACTACTCCCTGTCATTCTCTACTTCCTGAGACATGCTCCAACATGGGTTACCAAATTTAGAAAGTTGGATAGCATAGGGGGGTTTGGCTTTGCCCAACTAGCAGAGATATTTGGCTGGCCAAATGGTGTTTGCTAGTCAGTGGCTACAGGTAGATGATGAGGATTCGGCCACCGTTCAGGAGGCAGCTCACCTAGGGTCCTACGAAAGCTTGAGAATGGCCATTTATAGAAGATCCAAATCCAACGTCCCTTTAATTTTCACAATCAAAGCAACTATAAGGGCCTGGAAAACTGCAACCAAGCTAGCGTGTCCAAGCTGAACGGATATTACCCCCTCTAGCCTTGTGGATGAACTCTCCACTGTCGTATTTTTATCACATACCGGCAGTGCCAATCCTGACCTCCCTGGGGGGCAAAATGACACGTCACATTAAAGTGAGAAGCGGGGGGGGGGGGGGTATTCAGCTGTCGAACATGACATCTTACATTAAAGTGAGAAGCGGGGGGTGCTGACTTCTTACCTCTTCTCCCATGCAGCCAGCGAGTTGAGAAGCGTGGTGAGGGGCCGAAAATAGGGTGCCCACGTGTGTCCCGGATTGCCCAGGACTGTCCTGCAATTGACATGTCTGTCCTGGGTCCCGGGCAACTTCATTCCGGGACAATACAGTGTCCCAGAATGAAATAGAGGACACAGCCACCCCCGACTAACTACATTTCCGGAACTGGTTGCTAGGGCCAGCGCTGCCTGGCGTCTTGTAACCAGTAACAATTTACTCTCAGACAGTGAGGCCGTGGCTCATGCAGAGGGAGTGACAGCAGCACTGTATCTGGTGGCAGGCTATGGGTGGCAAGCGGCACTGCAAATTCCCCATCAACCCCGAGACTACATTGTTTGGAGGAAGGCGAGAGTGTCCCTGAATGGCAACTTGGAAATGTGGTCACCCTAGCCGAAAATTACTTCTCACCAGGCGGGGCCTCTAGTAATTTGGGGGGCCCTCCGCAGCTTTGCGGGGCCTTAAGCGGCTTGCATAGTGAGCCTATAGGGTGGATCGGCCCTGCATACCAGATGCTATGGTGTGGGCGGTTAGGGGAATTAATACATTGAAGGACATAACTAGTTATGGGGAGTTGTTGACCTTTACACAAATGAAAGCAAGGCATGATTTATAACTTCCTAACCCGTTTAGATTTTTCCAACTTCGGCATGCATTGCAGGTACAGTTTCGGGAGATGAGGGTGGAATCCCTGCCCTCAGATCTTGAAAACGCATGAGGAACTCAACAAGCCTTTTTCAGTGACTTATAAAGAATTCTTTATCAGGACTCCTCAGGCCCTAGTTAGATGTAGGGCAAAATAGGAAGCTGAGGTTCCTGACATGCAAGGGGAGTACTGGGATGATTTGTGGACATGAACCTTTCAAAACCTTGTATCAGGTTGAGCCAATTAAAATTTTACAGGTGCTACTATACCCCGGCCAGATTAGCCAAGGTTTTTAACTCTGTCTCAGCTGAGTGCTGGAGATGCTCCTTCTCACCCACTGACACGGATTACATTTTCTAGTTTTGGTCACATCGTGTACTAGGTTCATAATCCGGCACAGAAGGGTCACTTTGCGGCCATATAATACGGTTATACCGGCAGCAAGTGGTTACTATCACTTTGATGATATCCTAAATGATGTTATCCACCATTTCAATTCAGATGGTTAACTATGGACAACCTTCCCCAGTGTTATGACATTTAGGAGATAGGGGGTTCATCTGTAGTCCAAAACAGAAAGGTGACAAAATCCACAGATACAGTACAAGTGAGTGTTGTCACCCAAATACAGGATGTATTGAGCTGGTGATGTCCTACCTCAGCTGCACTAAATTTCTAAACATTGTTATCAGCCCTCCCAATCCAGCCTGTGGACTTTAGAACATCTAACCCTAATTCACAGAAATCAGGAGAGGGGGAGGTGTTCTGTAGTCCAAAACAGAAAAATGACATTGCTGCTTCTCCATACATACAGTAAAGGAAGCGAACATTGTCACCCACACAGGAAGTGTGTTATGGGCCGGATCACCGGGTGAAAAAGAAAAAAAAAAAGCTATGAAAGAAAACAAATGCAGCCACTCCTAAGGACTGGCAAGTTGCACTATATTTAAAAAAAAAATTGGTTATACACTTTAACAAGCCCCAAAACACCTTGCTAATACCAGTAACTCAGATAAGCTTTCTTCTATGTACAACTCTTGCAAAAATGCACATTTACTCTCTAGCTACAGGTTAACCCTGGTCACAAGGTATTTTATCAATACACTGAAGGCACATGTGAACTGAAAAAAAGCACTAATTAAAATGTACTGACGTTTATGAAGAGGAAATGCTGAATTAATAAAAAATCAACATATTGAAACTGAAGACTGGGCATTTGTGTAGTAAAATGATTCGTCTTAGCAGCTGGCTTACGTCTGTTTACTATGTAAACTCAGTGACCTCTCACTCTGCAGCTCTGTTATATACAGCAATGCTGTTTACCCAATACTCTGCTTTAAATGTGACCCATCAGCGTGAACCATTACCCAGACTGCCAGAAAAGACATTATCAGGAGACTGTGCTGCACCATTTTAAAGATACAAGGGTACTCCCAGCAAAGTTTATTACATTTTTCAACTAGCAAAGGTTGATGTGAATAAAACTTTTTTTTTTTTTTTGCTGTCCTGGGTTCAAGTTTAAAGTAAGCTGCTGAGCCGCCTCACAAAGTTGAACTCAGAAGTAGGTGGATCAGTAAAATCTTCGTCTTCTGTCCAGTCATTATGAGTCAGTTTGACAGCCAGGCAAGAAGCATTTTTTGCAGTAGAGATAAAATAGGGATATTGTAGTCATTCTCTCTATCAGCCTGAAATGGCTCTCAGGGCCTTTTCACAACACAATGCTAGCAGTGTGCTGCCCATTCAAAATGAATAAGCTGAAATCAACAGCAATGCATGCAAAAACGTGGCAGGATTTATGACAGTGCACATGCATTTTGGAGGTGTGTGTGTGTGTGTGTGGCTGGCATTCACAATAAATGGCACTGCAGAACACTAATGCATGTTAGAGTCTTGTCATGTGTTATTACAATGCAATGGTATGAAGGGGTTAAGGTCCCATTCACACCAACCGTACACAAATATGTGGCCCCACTGGACTTTGCTTTTTTCCATGGGGCTGCATATTTTGCACATCTCCCGCACGGTGCGCTCCCAGCTCAGAGACTGGGGTCTCCCCCCGAGAGCCCTGTCCTAACGATTGGGACCCGGATCTCCCAATTACGGGTCACCTGATCGCTGTGATAGCCTCTGATTGGCTATCATAGTGATCAGTCACTGTGAAGCCCACCCAATGTTTTCTCTCTGTCAATGGAGGAGAGAGATGTTGTATCTCTATCTCTCCTTGCAGAGAAAAAAAGGGATTTTTAATAACAGCTTACCTGTAAAATCCTTTTCTTGGAGTACATCACGGGACACAGAGCGCATAGTCATTACATATGGGTTATATGGGTACCTTCAGGTGTGGACACTGGTGTAATCAACTTCACAGGAAGTTCCTCCCTATATAACCCTCTCCCACTGAGAGTGCTTTAGTTTTGTAGCAAGCAATTTCTCTGAGGTTACACAATGTTCCCCAAAAAGAGGGGTGGGAGCTCTGTGTCCCGTGATGTACTCCAAGAAAAGGATTTTACAGGTAAGCTGTTATTAAAAATCCCTTTTTCTCGATCGTACATCACGGGACACAGAGCGCATAGTCATTACATATGGGATGTCCCAAAGCAATGCTCCATGAAGGGAGGGAGACCGTAAGGCCAAAAATAGCCAAACAGAAAATATATCAGGAGGTAAAATAGCTCCACCAACAGAAAAAAAGGGGGCGTGAACCGGGCCAGAGGATTCTATACTGCTGCCCGTAGGACCGCCTGCCCAAATGCTGCGTCCGCAGCCTTTGTGACGTCCAACTTATAAAATTTAGTAAACGTATGTACGGAAGACCAGGTTGCCGCTTTGCAAACCTGTGCCATAGAGATCTGATGGTGTGCCGCCCAAGAGGCACTCATGGCCCTCGTAGAATGGGCCTTAACTGATAAGGGCGGTGGAACGCGCTTCAGACCATAGGCCTGAAAAATCAGCTGCTTAATCCACCTAGCCAAGGAAGACTTGGCAGCCGGCTGACCCTTCTTGGGGCCATCCGGAAGAACGAAAAGTACATCTGTTTTCCGAATCTTTTCTGTAGCCTTGAGATAAACCCTCATGGCTCGGACCACATCCAAAGTATGAAGCAATCTTTCCTCTCTGGACTGGGGAGTAGGAAAGAAGGATGGTAGGACTAGGTCCTGATTCAAGTGAAAACTGGATATGACCTTAGGAAGGAAAGAAGGCTGAGGCCGCAGAACCACTCTGTCCTTATGCAGAATCAGGTACGGTTCCCTGCAAGACAAGGCTGCCAGCTCGGAGACCCTTCTGGCCGAAGCCATAGCCACCAAGAAAACCAACTTTCGGGTTAGCAGCACAAGAGGGATTTCTGTCAGAGGTTCAAACGGCTGCTTTTTTAAAGCTGACAAGACCAGATTTAAATTCCAGGGGCAGAGGGGAGCTCTAATAGGGGGATTTACATGCAAGACCCCCTGCAAAAAGGTTTTCACAAGCGAATGTGTGGCCAAAGGCCTTTGAAACCATATCGATAAGGCAGACACCTGCCCCTTTAGAGTACTAAGAGCTAACCCCTTGTCAACGCCAACCTGGAGGAATCGCAAGATCCTGTCAATAAAAAACTTGCGAGGATGCCCTCCTTGAGACTCGCACCACTCCACATAGGTTCTCCAGACTCTGTAATAGATATTTCTAGAGACTGGCTTTCTAGCTTGAATTAACGTAGATATGACTTGGGCAGAGAGGCCTCTGCCCTTAAGAATTAGAGATTCAGCCGCCAAGCCATCAAATTTAGCTGCTGTGAAGCAGGGTGGTAGATCGGGCCCTGAGACAGCAGATCTGGGCGCAGGGGGAGTGGCCACGGTGCCCTTACTGACATCCTCACGATGAGTGCGTACCAAGCCCTTCTGGGCCAGGCTGGGGCCACCAGGATCACCGGCCTGCGCTCCACCCTGATCCTTCGTAGAAGGCGGGGAATCATCTGTAGTGGAGGGAACGCATACAGGAGAGAAAACTGGTGCCAGGGGCAAACCAACGCATCGGTCCCGTAGGCCGAGGGGTCCCTGGCTCGGGATACGAATTTGTCCAATTTCTTGTTGAATCTTGTTGCCATGATGTCCACATCTCCACATCGGGAACTCTGAATCTTTGGCAAATCTCTTGGAATACCTGGGGGTGAAGAGACCACTCTCCCGGGAGTAACTGTTGACGACTCAAAAAATCTGCTTGAGAATTGTCTATCCCTGGGATGAACACTGCTGAGATGCAGGGTACATGGGCTTCGGCCCATGAAAAAAATCAGGTTTACTTCCCTTTGAGCCGCTAGGCTCCTTGTGCCCCCCTGGTGGTTTATGTATGCCACCGCCGTGGCATTGTCGGACTGTATCCTTACTGGCAGACCCTGCAGGGGAAGAGTCCAGGCGACCAGGGCCAACCGAGCAGCTCTGATCTCTAGGACATTGATGGGAAGCAGACTTTCTGCCTCTGACCACTGTCCCTGCTGGGTCCGTTTTCCTAAGATTGCCCCCCAACCTGTTAGGCTGGCATCTGTGGTTACTATTTTCCACGAGATGGGGCAAAAGGTTTTCCCTTTTGATAATTTTTGAGGGATCAGCCACCAGTACAGGCTGTGCCTGACTCCTGGGGAAAGAACTAATGGACGGTCTAATGCCTGTATGGACTTGTTCCAAGCAGAGAGAATAGCTGCTTGCAGAATTCTGGTATGGATCTGGGCATAGGGCGCTGCTTCGAAGGCGGCCACCATCTTTCCCAGCAGTCGCATGCATAGGCGAATAGTCGGCTTCTTTTTGCCTAAGACTATTTGAATCGTTTGAATCAACGACCTGATCTTCTTTTGAGGTAAAAATACCCTCTGGCATTCTGTATCTAACCGAAAGCCTAGATATTCCAACTGTCTTGTGGGTTGTAACCTTGATTTTTCTTGGTTCACAATCCACCCGAACTCTTCTAGATGCCGCACTGTGCGGACTACTGCATGATTGAGGTTGGAAGCTGAACTGTCGATAACCAGGAGATCGTCCAGGTATGCTAGGACCAAGATGCCTTCTGTCCTTAGGACGGCTAGCACCGGGGCTAACACCTTTGTGAATACCCGTGGAGCTGTTGCCAAACCGAAAGGGAGGGCTACGAACTGGTAATGACTGATTTATCGTAAAACGAAGAAACTTGTGATGTGCTGGGTAAATCGGCCCATGCAGATATGCATCCTTTATGTCTATAGATGCTAGGAAGTCGCCCTGATGCAGGCTGGCTGTCACTGAACGTATGGAGTCCATACGAAAGGTCTGAATCCTTAGAAAGCGATTTAGGCGTTTGAGGTCTAATATAGGCCTGACGTCGCCATTGGGTTTTGGTATAACAAAAAGGTTGGAGTAGAATCCCAGACCCTTTTCTTTGGTTGGTACTTCTACAATTACTCCTTGGAGCAAGAGGCGATCCAACGCCTTTACGAGAGAGGCCCTCTTTAACGGGTCGCTTGGAAGACTTGACCCCTGAAAATGAGGAGGGGGGATTTCTCGAAACTCTAGTTTGTAGCCTGAGGCTACTACGGACCGAACCCAAGCGTCGGGAATTCTGGCCTTCCAGACTTCGGAGAAAAACTGAAGCCTCCCCCCCCACCCAAGAGAGTGGGGGCGCCCCTTCAGGAATCTGACTTGATGACTGGTTTAGCCGGCTTGCGAGACCAGGGCCTCTTGTTTGCCGCGGCTTGTCCCTGTGGGCGACTATTAACTGCTGAACGCCCAGGAGGCCGTCGATACTGACGAGAAGTCGAAGGGGCCGAGCCTACAATGGCCTGTCGTTTAAACGTGGGCCCACGCGGTCTTTTCTTGACCGGTAAGGAAGTACTTTTTCCACTTGATATGGTGTGGATATATTTATCTAGGTCTTCCCCGAATAGTCTTCCCCCATGAAAGGGAAACCCTGCTAAAAGCTTTTTGCAGGGTGCCTCTGCTGACCAGTTCTTTAGCCACAAAAGACGACGCATGTGAACCATCAGTAGAGATGAACGGGATGCCTGTTGGATGGAGTCCTTAATAGCATCTATTGCAAAGCAGAGAGCCCTAGGGAATTCTGCTAATTCATGAGTATGCTGAGCCGGCATGTCCTTTAATATATGTTTTGCCTGATCCTTCAAGGCCTGACAAACACCAATGGCTGCTACTGCTGGCTGAACCATGGCACCTACTGAGGTGAAAGCTGCTTTCAGTAGGGTCTCGAATTTCTTGTCGACCGGATCCTTGAACATATGGACATTTTCAACCGGACAAGTCAGGGATTTATTCACGCAGGAAATGGCTGCGTCCACTGTAGGGAGAGCCCATTTCTTTACATATTCCTCTTCCATAGGGTAGAGAATAGAGAATCTTTTAGGAGGGACAAAGATTCTATCAGGTCGAGCCCAATCCTGGTAAATCACGTTCCGCAGAAGGGGGTGCATTGGAAAAGATGCACAAGTTAATGGAGCCTTTAAAGAACCCAATGAGGATACCTCCGGGGCTACTAGTTCTGGCACTGGAAGTTTAAAGGCAGTGCGAACCATATCTGTCAAAGACTGGATCCACAGGCCCTCCGCTTGAGAGGCCGAAAAATATTCATCTATAGTGGAATTTTCCCTGTCTGAACCGTCGGGACTTGGGTCTGCCTGATCCCCTTGTGGGTCCCGTTCCTCTGAAGAGGAGACCTCCGCATCTGAAAACCCCACACTGGGTGAGGGGGATCTAGCCCGCTTGCTACTTGGGCAAGGACGGGAAAGCAACGCAGTTAACCTTTTCTCTAGCCCACACATGGTGGCTGCTAGCATTTCTTCCGTCACGTAAACGGGAATGGGTGGATCGGGGGCCGCCTCTGCCCCCAGCACCCCCAATGGCTCTTGTACTATGCCACTCTGTGTCCTGACTGGCGAGGGTGGGGCCGTAGAAGCCTGGCCCAAATCCTCTGACCCCGATGGAGACCCCTTTTGCTTTTTGGCACCTTTAGCAGCCTTGGCTGGTCCAGATCCCTTTGGAGCCATTGTACAACCTTGGGTCACCCCTATAGCCAACACCTGACTGTTGCAGCTAGGAGTAACCAATATGAGGGCAGGTATGAGGAAAATGAAAAAGAACTAATTTCTCTCTTTTTCTTTTTTTTTTTTTTTTTTTTTTTACCCGCCTGGGAGGTGGCAATACTGAGGAAACCTGTGAGTATTGACACACCAATGCCCGTTAGCCGGAGTCCAAGGTAGACTCAGATACTGCTGGATCTAAGGCTGAGTCCCTTTAAGCAAAAAAACCTTTTTTTTTTTTCTGGTCAATAGTGGACCTAAGTCCTAGACCTGAAGATCCACAAAACCGCCACTAGGTGTCCCTGTGTGGCCAAAAGACCCAGCTGCACGCTCTGTATCCTTTCTTCCTCTGCCTCCAGGAGGAAAGACCAGCCAGAGAGAAGTTTTCCCTTTATACAGACCCTGACGCTGCTGGCCCGCCCCCCCGACGCACGCCGACGCTATAAAAGGCGGCGTGCACGCGCGCGCGTATGCGCGCGCACACACACACACGCGCGCGCACGATCGCGCGCACCACGCTGAAACCACATGGAGGAAGCAGAGCAGAGGAACAACATGGACCAGCGTTATGCAGCACCAACAGACACCAGGTAAGCACTAATCTTATTGTAGTGCACACACAGCGAGGAAGCTGTCCCCTTGGGCTTCCTAAGAAACAGGAGTTTTTACCAGCAATTTCCTCTTTAAAACATGTGGGGTTGCAGTATCAGTGTTAACAGGCAGACCTGGGGTGAGTAGCAAATATATAACTTACACAAGTATACATATATCTACATGTTATCTGGGTAAACATTAGAATCCCATCCTGCCTCAACAGACATAGTGGAGATAGTGGCTGATGCACCAGCATACTGTTAGCCAACCCAGAACCCCCAGGGGGATACCTACTGTCGAACCAAGTCCCGCAGGTTCCCTCTTACCTGCTCCACGCCGCAGGGTATTGCAAAATGCAAGAGGCCCAACCTTCCCCCATCTCCGTGGGTATTGTCTTGGACCTTCAGGGACCGGGGTCCTGTGTTAAGGAACCCACACCCCTGGACCTATATAGCATCCTGGCATCAGTAGCGTTTAGTTCTTGGAAGAGACTAAGGCACTGGAGCCCAGAATCCAGCCCTCCAAGGAGAGGCATTATAGGCAAAACCCCACTCCAGCAGGGCCCGGGTACCGTACATCTTGGCTCTGAAGCACTTCGGACGGATCCGGCTAGCTATCCTGGGTCCCGAGACCTCCGAGGGACAGCTAGACGTGACCAACACCTAAGACACTGGCGAAAAAACTAAAGCACTCTCAGTGGGAGGGGGTTATATAGGGAGGAACTTCCTGTGAAGATGATTACACCAGTGTCCACACCTGAAGGTACCCATATAACCCATATGTAATGACTATGCGCTCTGTGTCCCGTGATGTACGATCAAGAAAAGTGTGTGTAAAAAAAAAAAAAAAAAAAAAGATGACTAAATAATAATAATAATATAAAAAAAAAATGCCTGGATCAAGGTTTCCTCGAGGTCAGCACCAGGGTTAGTGTTTGGGTCAAAGATTTTTTTTCTCCTTCATATCAGTGACATATTGAACAGACACAGCTGCTTCTCCCAATTTGACATCCGTGAGGAAGCAGGTGCGTGGCTATGAACGCAGACAGTGTGAGTTTGTGGACACACATCTACACCTATACACATGTCAAATTGGGAGCAGCAGCTGTGTCCGTGCAGCCGTCATTTCCCAAATGACATGAATGGGACTGCCTGCACAGGGATGCACAGAACATCCCATGCAAGCAAGCGTGGTCCTTCACACAGGTAGTTGCTTTGGTATGCCTGTGTGCCCAAGGCCTATTAACGCATCCTTAAGATTTCTGATACAAGGCAATCTTTAAGCAAAGTATTACTGCTAGGTAAACAATGCTAAATGATAGTTATTGCCCAGATGCCGAAAAGATCAGCTCCCACATTATGACTGCAGGTGTCATAACCTCCAGTCTACACCCTAAAGTGTGAATGCACACCTTATCAGGAACTAGATCTACCAATGTTACACAGGAAGGGGTTAAAAAAAAAATGAGGCTGTTGCCACATTCATCTCAGAGGAGCCTGCATGCTCTCTAGCACCCTGGCAACATACAGTGATGTGAATATTTAATTAGCACTTACGTGAGTATATTTATAGTCGCTGTTGGTGACCAGAAAAATCTTCCCCACTTCATTCATACGACTCAGCAGGAGAGGCAGTTTGGACTGAAAGGGAAGACCGATGTAAAAAACGCCACAATAACAATAATAAGTATTTTTCAGTAAAGCCATTCAAAAATAAATGACAATATGCAAAGTGCAACAACCCACACCAACTAGTTGGTAAGAATATACAAAGAACACAACTCACATCAACCAATCAGGTGTCAGTTTATTCAAATATGTGCATAAACAACTAAAATAGCTGAATCCGCGCTGTAGCTCAGGTTTGAATTTGCCTTGTAATTTTCTATGGAGTTGATTTTGGAAGTTTTTAAACATTGGTGTTGTGGAATGTAAAGAGTACAGGAGTGGTCCCACCATGCAAACTCCTATTTTCTTCCAACTTATTAAAAAAATCTCTGCAATGAGGTATTACTGCCAGATATTACTGCAGCTCCTTGCCAAGATCCTCTGTGTGTAGGTTTTAATCTGCAGCCAATTATCTAATTTTGCATAAAATTTATGACACCATTTTTGATTTCTGTGGTGGTTTTTAAAGTTATATTAGCTTAAAGCACAAATGTGGGAACATTTACAAATTATCCTCTGCAGTGGGGCTGCACCTGCCATGCAAGGGTTAATGACCTTTTTTGTCTAGTGAAGAGGAGAAACAATTTTACCTACCTGATCCTCCTCTCCCCTGGCAGATAATGCTCCCCCATGCTCTGGGGACACAAGGAAATATGTTTTTCCTCTTGAACAGGCAGAGCACACTGCAAGGGATAATTCATTTGTTGCCTAGAGTTGGATTTACTGCAAACAGTAATGGCTAAGGCCAGCCATACATGGAGAAAAAAAAATTCCTGGGTTTTCCTGGTTACAGAAAAGAAATTCACTCAATTCTCCCATCAATACGGTGTTGATGGGGAATCCCTTTTGCAGACTCATAATCTTCTCCCGGCAGGGAGGGGCAGGAAGGAGAATCCGGCAGGCTGGTGTACCCAAGTTGATTGATCAAACTTTTGAACATTCAGCCTGCTCATTAACAGAATGCTGGAAGCGGCTGAGATTTGAACTGTATGGTTGGGCTAAGTGAATTTGTCCATCTAGATTTAGCAGCCATCTATCACTCCACCTTCATAATCACTCTGCTTTTGTAAAAAGTTATTACATGACTGTATTTGGGAGAACATTTGACACTCTCCCATAACGTGACAAATGCAGCCAGCTTCAACTAGGAGTGAAGGAAAAAAAGTGAGCAAGATAAAAGGAAAGGAGCCATTTACATAGCTTTAGAGAGAGCAGCCTGTAGACCCCTTATGTTTCATCTTTCATGTCTATGAATATATGAATCTGAGGGAAAGATGTGCGACTGTAAAATGTGACACTGATAAAGTTCTCTAAATGACTCCAAAATGGCAGCCCATGGGGCTCCACCATCCACATATTTGAGGTGGGTTGTGACATGCCTTCTACTGAGCTATTGTATTCTGACAGCAGAGAGACTTCCCCTCCATCAGAATACACTCATCAGCGCCAGCAGCACTGATCAAGAAATTTTTCCAACAGGCTGGCTGTACAGAAGTTGATGAGAAATAGACCTCTGTACAACCAGCCTGCCATAGATGGATCTAAATTTATCTAGTCCCTGCTGAATTTCAATCTATCCATCTATGGCTGGCTTTATGCCTGCCTCCATGCAGTGCCTTATTACTTAACCTTTTATCCAATTGTAGGTGTGGATATAGGCCTCCTAAAGTGTTACTACACCCAGGACTCTGCATTCACTATATCTCATCTTCCAGTGTGCAGAACATGGAAATACAATTATTTTAGTAAATATAAACTGCTAAATATCTTTTCACTAGCAGTATATAGCAGTCTAGTGACTTATATCAGTGTCTGGTTAAAGCATGTGGGAGGAGTTTTCATTATACTCCTACTGTCCTATGAGTCTGCATGACCACTGACCCTCTGTCTGGACAGTGCCGATTGGCCCTGAGCTGATCACATGCACCCTTGCAAGAAAAAAAAAAACTCTAGCAATACACACTAAATTAAGCATGTGCAGAGTGACTCCAAAAGCTCTGTTCTATCAGGATAGGACGATGGGTAGTGGAAGAAGGGTAGGATCAGAGAAGACAGGATCAAAGAGCCTTTTTACACAACGCGGAGGATTAACCCCTTAGGTTTCACAGTGAGTATAACAAGCAATCTTTACTGCATATACAGACCGATTTTACTGTTGTGGGTTTAGTAATACCAAGTTAAATTAAAATGGGGAAAATAAAACACTAATAAAATCCACCTATGCAGCCTATTTTCAATAAAAAGAAGAGGGGAAAAAATTATTTTTGTCTCCTCAGCACATCAATATTATTCCTGCCAAATTGATTTCAGGGCCCAGAAAAACATACTTACATCTTTCACAACATACTTCGGGAAGTTCTCCACGGTCTTCTCCTTAAGTGATCCCTGAAATAGCAAGACAGGAATTAGGTGTCCTGCCCGTCAGACATTCAATGCAAAATCTTGTGAAAACAAAGTCTGTTTCTGAGTCATAGATAGACTGTAAAAACACAGCTAAATCTGCTTTACATTCCTAAATGAATACAGATTCCGTATAACCATAACCACAGCACAACAAAAGCAGCTTCAGAGTTATTAAAATAGTGAAATGTAGGGGGTCAGCTTATGAAGTATGGCTGCATAAAGCCCATTTATAAAGAAAGAAATCACAGCAATGTACTTCAATAGTGCTTTGCGCTCTCCATTGATTTAAGAACCATTTACATAGACCGCACTGCTTTTAAAGTTTAAGAAGAGAAATAGTGGAGTGCAGTCACTTCAGACTTTCAATGTTCCAAGAAACCAGAACGGTCAATCTAATTTTGCTTTAAAAAGTGGTTGTAAACCGCTGCACTTTTTTCTTACCTGCAAGGCAAATGCATAACGGGCTAGTATGCATTGCATGCTAGCCCATTATGAGAAACGTGCCTCAAAATAAAGCAATGTCATCACTTTTGACAGCATCCATCTTCACGCGGTATTCTATCCGGGTTCGGGGACTCCAGCTCTGTGACTGGCTGGAATCACTCCCGCACACACGGCACAAGGCTGTGAAGAAACAGCATGGGCGGCCATTCCTTTAGAGCGCATCGCGCCAGTGATTTGACTGGCTGCATGTACAGTAAATATCTCCTAAACGGTGCATTTTAAGAGATATTTACAATACCTATAGATAAGCCTATAATAGGGCGTACCTATAACTAAAACTTAAAGATCCTCTTTAATAAAAAATAAAAAAAAAGTCTTAAAGAGGAACTTTAACCACTTCAGCCCCGGACCATATGCTGGTCAATGACCGGGCCACTTTTTGCGATTTAGCACTGCGTCGCTTTAACCGACGCAGTGCCGAGTAAAAATGCCACTGGCAGGGAAGGGGTTAACACTAGGGGGCGAGGAAGGGGTTAATTATGTTCCCTTTGTGTGTTCTAACTGAAAGAGGGGTGAGACCGACTTGGGGAAATGACCGATTGCTGTTCATACATTGTATGAACAGGCATTTATCCCCATGACAGGACCCCGCTCTGTAACGAGCGATCGTGGGTGCTCGGCGGTGATCGCGCCCGTGGGGCAAACGCTTGGGGACCAGGGGCGAGCGCGCCTCCGGTGGCGTGCATGCGCCCCTATTGGCTGATTCGCGAGATGACGCAATATTATGTGATCTCGTGCAGCCAAGCCGACCTGCCGCCGCAAAACTGCGGCGGCTGGTCAGCAAGCGGTTAAGTGGTTATATTTTGCCCTCCTAGTTTCTACTTTCCTCCTTGATATGCTAATGATATTTTTAAATAAAAGCTTTCCAATTTCATTACATACCTATTTAGAGATTCTGTAACATCACTGGGTCTTTGTGCTTCTCTAAGCAATAAAGAAAGATTATAACTAATGCAATGGGTTGGCATGGAGCTCTAAATAGCTTTCTAAAAGCATTATACATCCCTGTCTTGTGTTTTCTACGCTCAAGAGTGCTCAGCCCTGATGCAAGCCTATTGTTGGATCTTGGGAGGAGTAATGGACATCTCAAAATGCAGTGACGTGTGGAGATCTGTCAGGTGTGTGTTCCTAGACAGGCAGCTTATACTAAGCATTTATGATTAAAAAGAACTGAAATCTGAACAGGCCAGGGACAGTAAGGCTGCTAGACTATGCTGGACCCTCCAGCCTGGAATTAGAGCGATTTAAAAGGCATTTTTTTTTTTTAAATAACAAATATGTTCTACTTACCTGCTCTGTGCAGCGGTTTTACACAGAGCAGCCCGGATCCTCCTCTTCTTGGGTCCCCAGTTGGTGCTCCTGGCTCCTCCCTCCTGCCAAGGGCCTCCAGCGCAAACAGCATGCAATGAGGGCTCACGAGCCGGTGCTCTGTGTGCCTATTCAAATTCAAAGTCACAGCTCTGCCCCCCCCTCTTTCCTCATTGGCTGTGACTGACAGCAGTGTCAGCCAATGAGGTGGTAGAATCCCCGGAGAGCCGAGGCTCTCGTGCACATTGCTGGATCCTGATGCGGGTCAGGCAAGTATCGGGGGGCTTCTGCACAGAGGGTCTTTTTTAGAATGCATGTAGATAAAAAACCTTGAGCCTTTAGAACCATTTTAGGTCATGATCTGTCTGACTTGTTGCAGCTTCTAATGCACACTATGGAAAGCTTAGAGTGTGCAGTAAAATCAAAGTTAGTACAGTAAAAGAGACTGTACAATTTTGCAGGACTTAAGGTAAAGCTGGAGTTCAGCTTTAAATGTTTTTTAAGATAACAGAAAGGTTATCATGGGTAACCCAGAAGCCACAAATGTTAAGACAATGACGCACAGCTAGATCAAGTAATTTTATCCAAATCTATGTACATTTGCACAGATTTGTTGCTTTAAGGCAATTTTTCCCAGGATTGAGGTCATGGTGCTATAAATGGAAAAGGCTTTACAATTCTGTGCTTATTTAATGGCTGTGCATTAAAGACTTTTAACAATGACAATATGGTGAGGCTATCCTGCAACCTTCAGAGTACAGAACAATCTTTTTTAACACGAACAAGCCAGTGTTACCTTATAATGAACCCAATCAACAGCATCTCTGACATCCTGGAACATGCTCCGAAATGACATGAACAGATCTCCATCTTTAAATCCCTTTTCACAGCTGCAGTATAAAAACAGGATATTTTTAATATATGAATAGTTAGAAGGTTAGGTTGCCATTATATACTAACCAAACAAAGGATTTTAAACCTGCAGATTTATAACTGGCACAGCAAACCAATGCCCCATAGCGGACACCTTCTTACCTGCACTAGAGACAATCTGGATCAAAAAATTAAGTTGCCAGTTCCACACTCTAACCACTCCATCCATCCCGAAAGTAGATCTTACACGTCTCAACCTTTTACCCTTGGGCTTCACCACACAGGTAAAAATCTGACTGTAGAATCTGCTTTAAATCTAACAACTACATAGTACAAATGTTTGCCCAATTGGAAGCCCAACTGGAAATGGATGTGGATTTTATTCCCGAAAATTGTGTTTGATAAAACAGCTGTGCACCCTAAAAACCATAACCATTTTTTTCTCCATGGCCTTTGCTTTTAGAAAACATCTAGGGGTTGATTTACAAAACTGAAGAGGGCAAAATCTGGAGCAGCTCTGCAAAGAAAACAATATTTTTTTTTGTCAAAAGCCAATTAGAACAAGCCGAGTTTATAAGCCAATTGGTTATCATGCACAGCTGCACCAGATTTTGCACTCTCCAGTTTTAGTAAATGAACTCCATAATGTCTGGGGGTTCCAAGTCATCTTCTAGCAAAGAAAAATATTTTAGATTTTAACATGTATGTAAAAAGGTTCAAAATTGACCCGGACAGCTAATGGTTAACCGCTTGATGACCGCCGCACTTAGAAGTACAGTGGCAAAGAGGCTGTGCTGGATCACTTATCTGATAAGTGATCCAGCACTTTTGGTTAGGGGGCGCGAGCACGCCACCCTGGCTGTGCTGTGATTATACCAGTAAAGAAGACAAATAGAGAGAATGGATCTTCCCAACGGGGGAACAGACTGCAATAAAACCTGACGTGCATTTCTAATCTCTCTTTTCACCATTCAAAACTAAAAAAGAAAAAAAATATATATATTTACCTTTAGTTACCATTTACAGCATTTTTTTTCAGCTTAAAGAGTCCACTTTTGTTGAGAAAAAAAAAAAACATTCCCCTGTGGGAGATCTATGTACATTGCAAGGATTTTTAACAAACTTTGTTGCAGATTCCTTCCTTTTTTTATTCTGAAGAAATAGCCGTTTGTCTGTGTCCATGTTCAAAGTGAATGGAAGCGACTTTTTCATTAGCTGCATTTTTTCCATTAGCTGCAGCACTTTCTCCTGTTCTTTTAAGGAAAGCGGCAGGGTCTGCATTCCTTTAGACATGATTTCCCTTTGGAAGTATCACACCAAAAATGTAATTGTTTGCAGGGGATTCCCAAAATCTTATTTGTATCTTAGCGTAGACTTCTGGGAAAATCAATGAGCCAATCACACAAGCAGGAAATAACATATGCAGTACACCATCTGTATAAAGAATGCCTCCAGGCTGCCATACTGCATTGCATTTTACAGATAATTACAGCACTGCAGATTATTTACATTTCCTTACTATTGCAATTGTACAGAACATTTATTGTTAAAATAAACCCATACCATCATGGAAACTTAATACACCTCCTGTGGAGATGCCCGAAACTCCATCGGTATTGGAAACAGGTCTTGGACTCTCTCACTAGGGTCTTCCAGACCAAGATCCCTGCTAACCCCAAGCACTCTCTCACTAGGGTCTTCCAGACCAAGATCCCTGCTAACCCCAAGCACTGTTTGTTGGGCATTCTTGATGCACACCTGTTGAAGGACATCCCTAAACAGGCTGTGGCGAGAGCCCTTTTCCAGGCCAGGAAATTGATCCTGAGGCACTGGAAATCCACGGATCTCCCCACATTACAGGAATGGATGGCCCAAATTGGTGATACTATCAGTTTACAAAAACTCATCTACCAGCACAGGGGTATTAGAGGAATAGATTGTGGGCCCCATGGTTGGATATTCCGGGTCTAGCCCCAGTAGATTTGGTATACAAGATTGTTTTAGCACATGTTCACACCTTTCGCCTCCCTATTTGAATATATGACAAATTGTGGCTTTGGATGCTTGCATGCTCAATAAACAACTTTTGTTTAAAAATAAATAAAATAAAAACCCTTACCTCGTGTATCTGTCGCAGTTAGTGAAGAAATCTACCAGGCAGGCCAGTAGGTAGGTTTCTGAAATAGACAAGAAAATCATTGTGGCAAATATAATGGAATAACAAAACTGCATAACAACTTTAAATGAGTTCTTATGAATTGTGCTTTTTATAGAAAACTACATGGGGGAAAAAAATAAAAGATGACATTACTATCATGATTCACTTGACAGACACAGATATCCATTACAAAAGAGCCAACTCATTAGGAGTATCAGGAAGCTGCTAACAGGCAGTCACTAACTTTGTGTAATCGACATCCAGGACGGAATATTTATGAAACACCCACCCATAGATTAAAATATTTTTCAGTAATATAATACATACACATACTGCATAAAAAGCCATCACATATTTGGATCAGAGGTTGATAACATTTCATGGAAAGTGGGAATGAATTTTACACAGTCTGTCCTAACCACAGTGTGAGAGAGGCACCACTTTGAATTTTACAATTAGTTTATAGTGATGTCCTCTTTGAATGGATGTGCAATTTATTACAGTTACTACTTGTAACGGGAGGGCCCAGGGAACCCAGAAAGTATGAGCCAGAAAACAATGGACATTCAGAATATGTCTAGGATTGCTTTAAAATGGGTCTGAAATGTTTATCCCCAATATCTCCCAGGAGTGTCTCATTCTACTGTGACTGATCTGCATCTAATTGTGGCTTGTGCTAATTGACCCTGTAATTGTGTGAAGGTGTATTTATGATAAGGTGTATTGTAAGTTAGCAGACAGCCAGTCTGGGAAGCCTAAAGGTCATGTGTATGAGTCACCAACTGTAGTTAATTAGCTCAAGTAAATTAGGTCTGGTCAAAGGTGTATAAAACTTGTAGTTTTTCAATAAAGACTCATTCATGCTTGAACTTCAAACGGCGTCAACTCCTTTCGCATTTGGGGTGCCGTTACACTACTCTAAAAGTAGGGGTGACATTTTTAAACTAACTGTTTATTAGACGGGATTGATATATACTGCATGTTAAAGTGATACTAAAGCTAAAAACATTTCTTACCTTAATGCGTTCCTAAAAAATATTTTCTATTTCTCTGTGTTAAGTAATTAGAGAGGGGGGGAATAGATCCAGCACTGTGCAGGGCTGTGTCTCTTCTCTCCTCTCTTCCTCTTCACACAGCCTTTGAGCAACAAGCCATTTTTCTCCTGCTGCTGTCAATCAAATGCAGTGAGGAGAAAGTGGGGGCGGGACCAAGTCCCGCTGTGCATGTCTATGAAGCGCAGCTCCAGAGACACACTACTTGGGTGTGCACAGCAGCTTGCTATGGGTAAACACAAAGAAGAGGAGGAGCCAGGATCACCAACAAGACCCGAGAAGAGGAGAATCAGAGTGGGTAAGTATAACAGGTATGTAATTTCAATAAAAAAATACAAAAAATTGGACTTTAGTAATGCGTTAAAGTTCTTTAAACTTATTAGTGAGAAGAGGAACACTTGTATGTGGAAGGAAAGCTTCACTCTTCCTCCCACTGACAAATGTGAGGATATGTCTTTACAATAGTTGTCAGTTAAGAAATGCCCCTTTGTGAGATTTGCCGTCTGTGCCTCCTTGTGGTAATAAACCCAGTTTACCTTGTTATTGTGCTGGTATCTAAGGGATTATGGGCTCATTCACACTATGGTACATGCATCAGTGTGTGCATAACGCTATGCCATTTTTATTGATTACGGAGGGATACAGCATGTCTGCATTTATATGCAACAGACTGCAACCTACCTCAAAGCAGTGCTGTGGCATGAACTATGCAGAGCAGCACAGCTCAACTAAACTGCTGTAAAGGAGCCCTAGCTCTAAAACTGTGTTCCAAACTGTGGTTCTCATTCTGTTCTTTGGGGCAGTTTACACCTCTGCGCATTAGAAGAACGTCAAAAAAGCATGTACATGTTTATTGACATGTTTTGTAGCATGACAACAAGACACCTCCTCCTAGCAACATCTACTCTACAGGCTGCACATAAAGGAAATTAAAAGGGCACAGCACAGAAGAGCTAACACAGCTGGTGAGAGCAAAACCTTTCCTCTATAATCTATATCAGGGATATGCAATTAGCGGACTCTGGGTGTCATGCTTGTGGCTGCCAGAGTTTTGCCATGCCTCATGGGACTTGTAGTTCTGCAACAGCTGGAGGTCCGCTAATTGCATATCCCTGATCTATATGAAAAGGACTATACCAAGGGTGAGAGCAGGACATTGCTTGTGAGGTGTATGAGGTTTGTGACTGTTATGCTGCATACACGATCAGAAATTCCAACAAGAAAACCGTGAATTTTTTTCCGACGGCATTTTGCCTCAAACTTGTCTTGTATACAAACGGTCACACCAAATTCCGACCGTCAAGAACGTGGTGACGTACAACACTACGACGAGTCAAGAAAAATGAAGTTCAATGCTTCCAAGCATGCGTCGACTTGATCCCGAGCATTTGTTTTTTTGTGCGTCAGAATTGCATACATACGATGGGAATTTCAGACAAAAACTTTTCCCGTTCTAAAATCTGAGGACCAGCTCTCAAATTTTTGCTGTCGGAAATTCCGACAGAAAAAGTCAGATATAGCCTACACACGGTCAACATTTCTGACCAAAAGCTCACACTTTTCTTGTCGGAAATTCCGACCGTGTGTACGCAGCATTACTCGACCAAACGCAAAGAAAGCAAACATAATTTTCTCTGGACTTCAATACATATGCCAATGTATGCTTATTAAAATTACATTTCTGCATGCAAGCATTCTTGCTCAATTGACGCTATGTAAAAAAATAGCTTGCCATTGGCCAAAACCAAAAAAAGCTTGAAAAAAACATAAAAATTCATTAAAATGCACTTAGATGCATGTGAAAACCTGCTGCAAAAACACATCAAAATACACATGAAGAAGCAGAACAGATGTGAACCTAGCCTTATATACAGTAGGCATAAACATGCTAAATAACTTTAACAGTTATAAAAGTTGTATTTTAACTTAAAGAAGGCATACTTTATAAAAATATGTCAGAAGTGAAAGAATATGTACTGCCAATAGCAATCATATTCTAGCTTAGTCTTCTACTGCAGATTACAGAATTAAAATGTGACCTGTAAGGACAGCAATATTTTTACTTTGCTTCGTTTTTTTTATAAAAAAGATAAACTCACTGGATAACTGGGTATAGTGTATTACAAACTCAGTTTATATATAAAACTGCAGTAGATTAAATGATGATCTTTAGGCAGATTAAAAAATGCCATTATTTTAACTTTGAAAGGCATTAAATGCATTTTAGGCTGGGGGTGGACAGCACACTGAACCAATCAGGACTCTACTATTTTGCATAATGCTGTTTACAGAGGGGAAAACCAAAAGGCCCCGTTTACACTGCTGCGACTTCAAAGTTGCAAGATTTGCCGCAGCGATTTTAGGGAATGCCTGTGTAAGTGGCATCAAAATCATACCAAAGTAGTGCAGGGACTACTTTAAAGTCGTACCAATATGAATGGTTGTCATTGGAAATCATGGGAAAGGACTCGTCATGCTACTTTGCCATCACAAATTGTGGGACAAGTCATACAAGTGTGAAAAGGAGCCTAAATCAAAGTTTCTGTCCAGTCACAGGCTATGGAACAGCCAATTTTGTTTAACAGCTGTGAATTTACAGGGACGTTCTAAACGTCATGTACAGAACTAGCTAGGCAGAAATGCAAAGCTTTTGAAAGGCAAAGCTGTTCATACAGTACAGTGCATTTTAAATGTGTATTTTGCCTGGCATTCAGCTTGTACTGTACAGTACTGGGATGAACAGTTATAAACATAGTTTTAAACAATTACACATATCTTTGCATAACTTTCCTGTGTGATTTAGGAAATCTATACACCCAAAAATTCAATTATGGGTGGTGTGACAGGAAGTCAGGTAAATCTGTGGGTGTTGTCACAGATGGGAGATACATTTCTGCATTGTTTAGACAATACACCAATTACTACCAGGCGTCGGCTACAAAGGTAGCTAGAAATGTTTAGGGCGTTGGAAAACTTCAGCTGTTCAGTATGAAGCAATTAAGGCCTCTATAAGCCGTCCAGAGGATGAATACGGATTGCTTCATCCTGAGGCTTTTTGAGTTAAAGAGAGCAGTGAGAAAGACTTCTGAAGAGGTGAGGTAGTTGTTGATTTTTCTGTGTGATAAAAATCAAAAAGACTATTGTTTCTCTGCTGTATGACCAGCAGTGTCTGCCCAGCAGTAGGCTGTGCCAGAATACATAGGTAGGTTCCTGTGTGGTGAAGGTAGACGCCCCAAGTGGCCAGGGTTTATTTTAAGTTTTATTTATGCTGTTTGGATGCTTGCACTTGTTTCCAGCAATATGGAAGAATAAACCAAGCTTTGTTTTCAACCGTCTTCGGGTGCCTCTCTGTATAGTTCAGTGTGTAGTGAACCCATCCAGGGGGGTCACACACCCCCGCTACCGAGCTAACCCCTTACACAGGCTTCCAATGAGATGAATCAACCACTTACTTTGTGTGCGCTGCTGCTGCCCCGCCTCCTCTTTGTGCGTTGTCACATCCCCTTCTCTCCTCTGTGCGTGCCGCCCTTGCCTCCCTTCATCTTTGTGTGCCCTTTCCCAGGCCCCTCATCTTTGTGTGCCCTCTCCCAGGCCCCTCATCTTTGCGTGCCCTCTCCCAGGCCCCTCATCTTTGCGTGCCCTCTCCCAGGCCCCTCATCTTTGCGTGCCCTCTCCCAGGCCCCTCATCTTTGCGTGCCCTCTCCCAGGCCCCTCATCTTTGCGTGCCCTCTCCCAGGCCCCTCATCTTTGCGTGCCCTCTCCCAGGCCCCTCATCTTTGCGTGCCCTCTCCCAGGCCCCTCATCTTTGCGTGCCCTCTCCCAGGCCCCTCATCTTTGCGTGCCCTCTCCCAGGCCCCTCATCTTTGCGTGCCCTCTCCCAGGCCCCTCATCTTTGCGTGCCCTCTCCCAGGCCCCTCATCTTTGCGTGCCCTCTGCCAGGCCCCTCATCTTTGCGTGCCCTCTCCCAGGCCCCTCATCTTTGCGTGCCCTCTCCCAGGCCCCTCATCTTTGCGTGCCCTCTGCCAGGCCCCTCATCTTTGCGTGCCCTCTCCCAGGCCCCTCATCTTTGCGTGCCCTCTCCCAGGCCCCTCATCTTTGCGTGCCCTCTCCCAGGCCCCTCATCTTTGCGTGCCCTCTCCCAGGCCCCTCATCTTTGCGTGCCCTCTCCCAGGCCCCTCATCTTTGCGTGCCCTCTCCCAGGCCCCTCATCTTTGCGTGCCCTCTCCCAGGCCCCTCATCTTTGCGTGCCCTCTCCCAGGCCCCTCATCTTTGCGTGCCCTCTCCCAGGCCCCTCATCTTTGCGTGCCCTCTCCCAGGCCCCTCATCTTTGCGTGCCCTCTCCCAGGCCCCTCATCTTTGCGTGCCCTGTCCCAGGCCCTCTCCTCTGCTTGTGCTGTCACTGCCTCCTCATTTGTGAGTGCTGCCTAAGCTCCTTGCATCTGTGTGCATTGTTACTGCCTTTCTTCTCTGCCTTGTCACTCAAAAGTTTATTATGAAATCCTTCAGAACAGCATGGTTGAACAGTGGTAAAAATATTACTTAGAGGTTTAACTACATCTCTTCCAATGAAGGCTGTCCTGTGGTTATGGTCTATGGCTCGGACAGAGTGACCCATCCCCCCTGGGAGGAGCTATGGGAATGTTCCTTTCTGCAGCTGATAGACTTGTACAATTTAACATTCTACACAGAATTTATCTCACTACTGCATGACTACACAGAATATATCCCTCTGTCTCTGCAGTGCGCTGGTGGTGCTCAACAGATGCTGTGGATTTAATCCATATTTTCTGGCTTTGTCCCTAGGTTCAAGTGTTTTGGGAGGGTGTCATAGCGTTCATCTACTCCGTGACCACTATACAGATACCTCAGACAGTAGATGTCTGTCTGGTAGAGACCCTAGCTCACCACAGAGCCCCAAGAATCCTCATTAGCCTGCTGCTATTTTATGCGAGGAAGCTTTTTGTGCTCCTTTAGAAACCATCATCTGCTCCCGGTTTAAACACAATGGAATCAATTAACTCTCAGCTAGCTTGTACAAAGCCACATATCTCTCAAGGTTATGCCCTACAAAATTTCACAAAGTGAGGGATATTTGGATTGAGGACCCCTCTACCAATGCAAACCTAGAGCCTTCAGACTAGCTAGCTAGACCCCCTGCGTCTTAAACTAAACTAATGTAAGAGCAGGCACAACGGACCATACTGGATTTGAAATCTATTGAGTGGAGATTTTCATACTTTACCTAGGCCGTCCATACTTTAGACTCTGAGTAAGCAAATGTCAACATTTTTGTAGGACTCCTTAAGTGGCCAATGGAATGTACTACCGGTTTAGTGCCAGTTAGGGCATTAGCGTTGTTTGTTGAATGCATGTTCCTTTTATTTTATGTATATATACCGAGCCTGGGTATATCCATTAGGCTCTGTTTTGTTTCAAAAAATTTCTTATTAAAAAATAAATAAAAAATAAAATGGATGGCGATACTTCTTTAAAGCAGTATTTAACCCAAAATGTAATATATTGCAGGTTACCAAACCTTAAGTGTGGTGGCTGCATTATTTTTCCTTTTCTTTTCATGGATGTCCAGTCAATAACATACTTCCTGTCTTAGGGTGTCTCCACTCTGGATGAAGGAGCAAAAAATACACCTTTGGAAAACAGCATTGTCAAATTAAACTCTACATTATACCAAACTTCAGCTAACACTTTTTAAGAAGCTACAGCTACATTTTCTTCGTATTGGGATAAAAGTTTTGTATAAATTAAAGCCGATGATTGTAAACACATCTGTCAGAACTAAGGTTTCTCTCAATCAACATTTTTAATGCATCTGCTGCTAGCCTTAGTAAATAGTTACTGTATATTATATTTACTTGTTTTCAATTTTTTTTTTACATTTCTTCAGTTGCTTTCTCATTTTAGGCCTAGGCTAAAATATTGTAATACATCACAGGAGTCTTCATTAGCATTTTTTTCTCTCATCTTGAGGGGATTTCTCAGCTAATCACACCCCCTACCTGCATGCCTACGAAGAGGGCAGATGGATTCCAGGAATTAAAATGCTACATGAATCAGCTGCCCTTACACAGATAGATGCTTGGGTTTGCATAATTAAATTAAATTAATTAAATAGCATTTTTTAAGTTTGTGGCGCCAACATACAGTTTAGTTCCACTTTAAATTGTTCATTTCAACCCTTTGACACTTTTTCTGGACAGCTTGGTCTGGTAAAATAAATAACAGACTGGCTGGTCAGAGCAATAGGGTGAAAAAAATAAAAATAAAAAAAATGAAAACGGAAAAATAAATAAAAAAAAGGAACAGCCACCACATCTAAGAATTTGTGGGCTGAAATACTATAATTATCTGTCTTTGGGTTCAATACAGCTTTAAGCCTGTGGTTCTTAGGTGTTTGTACCAATGTATTCTTGTGCTAAGAAAATATATTTTTATAGATGAGATTCTTTTTAGCATTTTTGTACAAACAGCATTGTTGTTGCTTCTTTGTGCCAAGATGAAAAGTTAGACATCTGTAAGTGGGTCACATGATGCATATTATATAACCTTCTGTTTACCAGAATACTGACAGATTGAGCTGCAACTACGAGATTTTGTTATCTCATGTGCAGAAATACGATGCAAGAGATGAAAGTGCATCTTGCTTAATCCATCAAAATTAAGGACAAGCCTGTGTAATTAAGTCATATACTATAGCCCCTTTATCTTGTACATTATTATTTGTTGTTTATCAGAATTATTTTAAATTTTTCTGAAAAAGATGGGCCTCTGACTCAGTCAACTATGTAAGGCAAGCACCAGTAAATCAGTACAGAGCACAGTGGTAATGTTCAATGGTTGGCGATTTTTTAGCATAAGCAGATTGTTAGTGGTGGATGCCTAGGAGAGCATATGGTTGCAAGGAAAGACCCAGCATTAACTTTATTAAAAAGACAATAGCACAGTTTACTTACGATAAAGTTTCTTTGAGCATCGTTTAAGGAAAAATTCTACAATGGTGAGATGTAAAGCACCTTGCGAGGAACACAGAGCGTGTGAAGCCCTTGGTTAGATATCCTGGTTTAAAAACTGGGTTGTCATTGGTTCCTGCACTTTTCTCTGCATGGTTTGCCTATAGGATCAGCTAACCTTCATTCAAACAAGGTATAGGGAGCGGAAGCTGTGAGCAAATTAGAGTGACCAGTGACAGTCTCTAAACGGAATAAAGCACAGTGCACTTCTAATTACAACATTGTAAAGGTCTTCCTTAACACCATAGTCTTCAAGATCTAAATAAGGGTTCTGTCACAAAGGGGGATCTGTCCTCTGATCCCTGCTGAGCAGGTGGAAAACAAGACACAGCCTGTTTTCCTCTATTGGTAGTCGGATGTAAACAGACTTCCTGTCCGTTTACATCCAACTGTCATCCAATCTGCCAGACACATGTCTGTTTACATCTGCCGCTCCATAGAGGGCAATGGATGGTCCGATCAGGTCTGTCTAAAAAAACAGCAGGCGGAACCGATCGGACCACCCATGTGAAAAAGCACCAAGAGAGATGTTAACACCAGGTGAGATGTCAAGAGGAGAACTACCAACTGAGCAGATTGATTCTTCTCCCATAAACGATTATCCAGGGTATGCGTGGAGAAGAGAGTCTGCCTAGACATAAGCCAGTTTATGCAGACAGCTTAGGTTTTGAAAGTGTAAAGACTCGAACACATGATCGGATTTTCCACAGACAAAGCGTCAGACTTTTGTCCGAAGGGCGTTGACCAGGAACTTGTCTTGCATACAAAATGGCAAAGAATTGTCGACCAACAAACACGAACATAGTGATGTTTTATGCAAAATTTCATCTCTTGAGCACTTCTTTGGGCACCTTTTGCTAATGTCGTGTTTGGTGAGTATTTGTACTTTGGATTTTTGTCTGACGGACTTGTGTACACGTGATAGGAAAATCTGACAACAGACCGTTATCCGAGAAAAATGTATAAGGCTCCATAAAGCTGATAAAAGCTATAAAAAACATCATCAGTAGCTTTGCAGGGAGCCTTGCAACGTTTTTTTTAGCGTTTTTGCAAAAGCTTTAATCAGCGTTTTTCAGTGTAGCTTTTATCAGCTTTTTTTTTTTTTACTTTTTTTTTTCAATGGATAAAAAAAAAAACGCTAAAAAACGCTGGCGCCTGTGTTTTTTGGCGTTTGAGCGTTTTTCTGCGTTTTGCATTTTTTTTTTGAGTTTTTCCCCCGCTGAAAAACTGCACTTTGAACGCAAATTTCGGGCGTTCAGAAAAAAGCCAATAAACTCCAGTTTATGGGCTTTAAAAAAAAAAAAAAAGCTAAAACGCCAATAAACTACAGTTTATCAGCTTTAGTGTGCATGGAGCCTAAGCCTGCCATCCAACATTAGTCGGTGGAAAGTCTGACAACAGTTGTCTGATGGAGCGTACAAATGGTCAGATTTTAGGCAAACAGCCTATCATCACACAATTCCCGACGGAAAATCCAATCGTGTGTAGGAGGCTTTAGGCCTCTTCCACACAGGCGGACTCTGTCACTACGAAGTCCGCCTGCTCCCACCGGCTCAGCGGGAGATCTCTCTGCTCATCTCCGCTGAGCCAGCGGATGACAAGTCCCTCTTTGCTCACTAAGAGTTGAGGGGCTTGTGCAGCACCAATGTCTCCTATGGCGAGATCTGATGACAACGGACAGCATGTCCATTTTCATCAGATCTCACTTGATCCGATATGGAAGGATAGGGATGCATCCCCATCCATCCGATTTTGGTGGATCGGGTCAGATATGTCAGACATGTCTCCGCTGACATCTGACGTTCCATAGGACTGCATGGAGTGGCTGTTCAGGTCTGCCATCAAACTGACAGGTGCACCTGAACGGTCTGATCGTGTGAAAGGGGCCCTAAAGTCAAGCTCCAGGTATGGTAGACACTGCACTGGAGAAGCCCCCAACATTCTTCTAACTTTTTTTTTTCTGTATATGAACCTTTTCTGGAGCGGTCTTTGGTACAATCACATGATGTCCTGGCTTTCATGCATCAGAAGCACACTGCCACTTCCTAGAGGATGGCTGGTGTCTGGAACTGAATCAGAATGCAATGTGCAGCACTGAAGCATGGAGAGAGTTTGGGACCTTTTGTTTAAATAGAAAGGGGGTGGGATTTTTTTCTTTTTATTTCTTTACATTGTTAGTGGAGTTGAACTTTAAAAAACAGCGGCATATTCTTTACCTGGTAAATTAAACAGAGTATTGAGAATGTAGAAGCGTTCTGTGTCATCTCTCTGGATAAATTTATTTGGGTACTGTTCCCTTATTTCAGGTCTGTGGAGAAAAGAAAATATTAACAATTCCACCTGCTACACTGTAACACATTTTGCTGCTAGCTACACTTCCATGGAAACAGTGAAATAAACCAAGGGGAAGGAACACATTCTCACAGCGCTATCACACTTCCATTTGGAAACGATACACAAGATATTCATTGTTCTTCACAAGGAACACAACACAAAAAAATGCAGCCAACAATAAAAATAATTTCATAAACCTATCCGTAGGGCAGGAACTGCAAATGTGACTAGACCCTCCAGACATGAACTGGTTAAAGCTGCGATCATTACATGCTTTACTAGCAATATTCAGGCAGCGTAAAGGTCAGTCTCACCCAAAACTAGTATGTTAGCTTTCCATTTTCACTTGCAAGCATAATGACATGATGGATTCTAATATCTCTGAAAGATTTCCAAGGTAAGATACTGTATGTCCTTCAAAATTTCCAGTTATAATGCTGACCCCCTAACTCCATCATTAGAGAGGTCACAAGGAAGGAAGGAAGGAAGGAAGGAAGGAAGGAAGGCCCCGATTCCTTCGGATTCTCTTATATAGGTCTTTCGTTATACCTCATTTATGCCCTGTACACACGATCAGGCTTTAGCCCGACCAAACTGACATTGGAATTCGGACGGAATTCCATCAAAGGAAAAGAGAACATGTTCTCTATGTAATCCCCAATGGAATTCATTCAATGGGGCATACAAACGGTCAGAATTTGATACATTTTATTCACTGTAAGTAAATCCATCAATCTGTATACTTAAATTACATGTTGATTTCATTATCTCATTCAAAACAATGATATTACTATTGATTTCCCATTCTGGGTATAGAGCCAGAACAAAACCAACCTGGCAGAGTTCTCCATATAAAGCCCTGGTTTGTAAACGGTGATAATTACAAATGAGAGTCACAGATTCATAAACACAAAAAAATGATTGTATTCTCTGTTTGCTTTATAGAAAACACACAGACTGGTTTGCCCAGATACGTGCACACTGAGTAATTCAGTCATGAAGCCTTGAATGAAGAAATACATAATGTCAATGCACAGCTTCACCAAATGCTTACAAAAAAAACTGCTTAGTAATAAGGTTATCGTATAAAAACATATGTCTGTTCATGAGACTGATACAGCAAGTTTCATTCTCATGTAGGAACCTATGCAGCAAGCAAACAAAGGACGTGGTAGGTAAATAGGGTGAGGCATTGTCTGCAAACAAAAGATCACTTTAGCAGACACAAAGCGTGACCACATCAAAGGGAACATCTGTTTGCTTCACTATGGTGTATTTTTACATGACTGATTCTTCATGGCTCTACGCGACCTTTCCAATGAGAGCAATTATTGTTTGTTCCTCTCCCAACACTGGCTAATAATGCTGAAATTCAGAAAGGGTGTTAGTGACAAGTTTTATAGGGTATTGTCTGCAATGATGAAAGCACACAAAATTATTTAGGAAATATTATTCACCCTGGGTATTGGTGACCTACGCAGCCAGCAAAATATAAAGGCATGTCTAGAATTGTTCCCTCGCCAGGCTCTCACAGGTAAATGAAAGATGCGATATGGTTTATGATTAAACCAACCCTTTAGAAGGAAAAAATGTATAGCTCTCCAAGGGCTCATTCACATTTTTATATTTTATTGAAACGTCACAAAACTACTGTTTTTATTCAACTCTGTGCTGTCATATGCGTTTACATGCACTGGGCTGTGTAAAAATGCAGGAATGCTTCACTTTTCTGCAGCACACTTGTATAGTGTGAACAGGGCCCATCAAATATAATTGTTTTCTATGTGCCCTTGTGATGAAAAGCACCCAATTTAGGTGATCATACATAGTTGTTTATTACCAATATGAGGCATCCTTTGTGACATCCGAGTAGCTTCTAATGCTGACCCCCTACCCCCTCTCCATTTGACTTTCATTACACAGGAGATTCCAGGATGCGAATATCAAGCTTGATTCTGGTAAAAAAAAACAACAGAAGATGTTTTCTCATTTTTAATTTTAAAAAAAATTGCATCCATTGGTGTTTTTTTTTTCCCACCCAAAAGTGTAACATCCGCTTATTCTTTAAAGGAGGGAGAAGGGTGACCCGTTTTTGACAGGTCCCCTTCTCTACTTCCAGGGACAGCGCCATCTCTCGGAAGTTCAGCCCCCCTCCTCCTTCCTCCACCACTGGGTTAAGTAGAAAGCGCAGCGTGAATAGCACATGCGCAGTAGGGAACTGGCTGTGAAGCCGAAAGGCTTCACTGCAGGTTTCCCTTACCAGGAATGGCGGCGGCTGCACCCAACAGCCGATCCGAAGATCGGCTGGGGTGCCAACATCGTGGGCTCCCTGGACAGGCAAGTGTCCATATATTAAAAGTCAGCAGCTGCATTTGTAGCTGCTTGTTTTACATTTTTAATTAATTAAGCTTACTTTTTAATTACATTTTTTCCATAAAAAACGCACTTTTTTGCAGCTAAAAAATTTGATATATACATATATATATATTTTTTTGAGCCTGTAAAGCATTGCAACAGCAATCAGAAGATCACTGATGCCATGCAGGTCTCCTCCAGATCAGTCAATGTGTGTGTGTGCACCCATACATCCCCGTTTGGGCAAGCGGAACCAATCTCACAGGCAGATTCCATGAACTACCATGGTGCTCCACACCGTCATAAAAGTTCATTGAGAGCTACAAGCCGACAGCCTCAAAGAATGTCAGGGCTTGTAGCCGTGTGGGCAGAGCCTCGGATGACCGCCTGGATTTCAAAAAGTAAAAGCTAGTACGTCAAATTTCTCCCTGCTACTGTGAAAGGAAGGGGGGAATCCTAAAAAACGGGTGGAACATGCAACATGTTTTCCAAAAGGTGAACTTAATGGGTATATATGGTAATAATAATAATAATAAAAAAAACACACACACACCACTCTATATTTTTAATACATGCACATTTTTCCATGTTTTGTATTGTTAGAAGTGTTGTGACTGACTAGCAAAAGAAATAAATATCTATTTATCCTGACAGAAATACAATGTGCTCCCAACTTCTCTGCTAAATCCACCCACCCCGCCGAGTGTCTCTCTCCTGGCAAACATTGAACTGGGGGGGGGGGGGGGGGTCGAATGTGAAAAGTGTCAGCTCACCTCTCTCCTGGCGCAAGCAGGGAAACTCTGCAAATTCAGATTCACCTCTCTCCTGCAGGCCCCTTGGTACATTCGGGCCCCTTATTACCGTAATGCCTGTACCCCCTTGTTTGCAGCCCCCGGTTGCGAGTGCACGTGTGTTGTCTAGTTGCGCATTTGTGTCAGGAGGCTAGTTAGTAATATGGACAGAATATAACCGCAATCCCCAATAAATTAGTAGGTATGATGCCCAATGGGCGTGGAGATGCAACACTGTGTGCATCTTCATACCTCCCAACCGTCCCGGATTTTGCGGAAATGTCCCGCGATCAGGGCTAGAGTCCCGCTATTTCCACGAAACCCCCACTCAACAACTTTGATCCGCGGAACCCCCCCCCCCCCGCTCAACAACTTTGATCTGTGGGAACCCCCCCTCCCCGCTCAGCAACTCTGGTCCGAACGGCACCCCCATGGTATGCATCTTGCATTATGTATGCATTCCTTGATCATCCGAGTAATATACTGCTGTGCAAAAATGTAAGCACATTGTTTCCCTGAAGCAATTGTCAACACTCAGAAAAGGAGCCAGGTCAGAGGCGGGTGGAGATAAAGAGGGGCAGGCACCAAAGCAGAGTAGAGTAGATGGGCGACAGCCAGGGAGGATGGGGGGAGGTGTGGGGAGTGTCAGGGAAGAAGGTCCTGGGCTGGAACATGACAATAAGTACTCCCCACTTAGTGACATTGGTGAAACCAATCAGGGACCAGCACTGCTGGAGCTGAGTGACTCCCCCATCTGCCAGGGGAATAACTCCTCCAGTGAGGGTGGAAGTAAAGCCAAATGGAAAGGAAAGACTGATTCTGGTGGTAGGGGACTCAATTTTTAGAAGGACAGCGAGAGAAATCTGTCACAAAGATCTGAAGCGCCAAACTATACGTTGTCTACATGGCGCTCGTGTTCGGCACATCACAGATCTGGTAGACAGATGGGAGGGGCTGTGGAAGACCCGGTTGTCATGATGCACGTTGGCACCAATGACAAAGTCAGAGGAAGATGGAGTGTCCTAAAAAACGATTTTAGGAACTTAGGAGATAAATTGAGGAAAAGGACCTCCAAGGTAGAATTCTCAGAAATACTACACGTACCTCAAGCCACACCAGAAAGGCAAATGGAGACTAGGGAAGCAAACAAGTGGCTGAGGAACTGGTGTAGAAAGAAGGGGTTTGGGTTCCTGGAGAACTGGGGTGATTTCTCAGTTGGTTACCAGCTCTATAGAAGGGTCAGACTGCACTTAAAGGGACACTAAAGTCAGGGCTTTTAAAAAAAAAAAAATAACAAACATGTTATACTTACCTCCACTGTGCAGTTCGTTTTGCACAGAGTGGCCCGGAAAGCTGTCTTCTGGGGTCCCTCGGCGGCTGTCTGGGCTCCTCCTCGCAAAAGCTTTCCCTCTTCATGCAAGGGCGCTCGCACGGAGGAAAGCTTTTGCGAGCGCGCTCCCGTGATACAGCGGCGGCCATAGCCGCCGACTGTATCACTCGGCTCCACCCCCATGCGTGCCGCGTCATCCGCTCTGATTGACAGCAGCGCTAGCCAATGGCTGCGCTGCTATCAATCCGCCCAGCCTAGCCAATCAACGGCCAGGCTGGGAACCGAAGCGGACGACGTGGACACGCCCGGGAGATTCGAACGGTCAGGTAAGTACAACGGGGGCTCGGGGGGGGGCCGTTGCTGTGAGATGTTTTTTTACCTTAATGCATAGGATGCATTAAGGTAAAAAATACTTGTACCTTTACAACCCCTTTAAACGGGGAAGGTGCAGATCTGCTGGGAGTGAAGATGGCCGAAAAGTTAGAGGGTATTTTAAACTGGGTGACGGGGGAAGAGTAGAAATAGTCAGCACAGAACATATTCCAGAGGGTAGTATTGGGGGCATTAGTGGTAGGTTGACTAAAGCACCTAAACCCAAAGTATAGTAACAAGTCCAATTTGCAACCCCAATAAAAGGGATGGTATGCGACCGTTCTAAACTACGTGGCATGTTCAAAGTTAGTTGTCTGGCGGACAAGATAGGAGAAATAGAGCTACTGTTGTAGGAGGAGGATTTCAATTTTGTAGGAATTAGAGACTTCGTTCAACAGCTCTCATGATTGGCTGGCAACCATTCAAGGGTATTCCCTATATCACAGGGATAAAGAGGGTAAAAAAGGAGGAGGGGTATGTCTGTATATCAAAAATGATGTACAAGTGAATGTGAGAGATTACATCACTAAGGGAGCAAGGGAGGAGGTGGAATCCTTATAGGTAGAGCTACAAAGGGAGGAAACTAAAGGGAAGTAATGCTGGGAGTATGCTATAGGCCCCCTACCCAGAGGGAGGAGGCAGAGATGGACCTCCGATCACAATTTGGATTAGTGGCAGGAATAGAAGTGTCATAATGGGGGATTTTAATTATCCAGACAGACCGGGTGGAAGGAACCGCACATTCATCTAAAGCTTGCCAGTTCCTATACGTCTTGCAGGACAATTTCATGGGTCAGATGGTAAATATACCAACAAAGCGTTATTAAGACCTACTGATTACCAACAATCAGGACCTGATCACGGATGTGGAAATATGGGGCAATTTGGGAAACGGTGATCACAGGTCAATTAGGTTTTGTATAAATCACACAAATAGGAAACATAAAGGCAATACACTGAATTTCATAAGAGCCAACTTTCCTAAACTACGATCCTTGCTAGAAGATAATTGGGATAAAATATTAGGCACAAAGAACACTAAGAAAAAATGGGTATGCTTTAAGAGCATATTAAATAAGGGCATTAGCCAGTGTATGCCAATGGGAAATAAATTTAAAAGAGCTAAAAAAACTCCTGGGTGGCTTAATAACACCAACGTAAAAATTAGGGTTGTGCCGATATTACTTTTTTTCATGTACTCGCTGATACCGATTTTTTTTTTTTTTAATGCCATGTGACAGTTTGACTGGGCACTGATAGGTGGCACTGACTGATGGGCACTAATAGGTGGCACTGACTGATGGGCACTAATAGGTGGCACTGACTGATGGGCACTAATAGGTGGCACCTATGGGCACTAATAGGTGGCACCTATGGGCACTGACAGGTGGCCGGCACTGATGGATGGCACTGCTGGCACCGACAGGTGGCAGTTATGGGCACTGATAGGTGGCTGGCACTTATGGGCAGCCACTGAAATGCAGCAATAAATTACATGAGGAAAGTATTTTTAAATGCTATGCTGCAGCACCCATCTTGGTACACCCAAACTATATGGGCTGGGTGTAACAAGATGTCAGCTGATAGCTTACTGTGGCCAAGTGCAGGGTCTACCAAGATGGGTGTCAGGACGTCCAAGCCGACGGCGACCGCTCCGCCCACTAAGGTTGCCCGCCCACTGACGCCGCCTGCCCTCTCTGCCCACTGACGCCTCCTGCCCTCTTCCACCCACTGAGTCCACTCGCCGCCAACCAAGTATTGTGTCAGGCATCAGGAGCATTTGTGCGAGTCCAAGTACTCGCAAAAATGCTCAGTATCGGTCCCGATACCGATACTAGTATTGGAGCAACCCTAGTAAAAATGCATATTAAAGCAAAGGAGAAGGCCTTCAAAAATACAAAGTTGAGGGATCATCATCAGCATTCCAACTTTACAAAGAATGCAACAAGAAATGTAAGGGTGCAATCAGGGCGGCTAAGATAGAACACGAAAGGCACATAGAAATTCTTTAAGTACATAAATAGTAAGAAAGGGAGGTCAGATCATATTGGTCCCATAAAGACTGATGATGGGAATCTGGTTACTAAGGATGGAGAGATGGTGAAGGTATTGAATTTATTCTTCTCCTCAGTCTTCACGAGGGAATCAGGGGGCTTCAGTAACTAAAACTGCAATATTTACCCTCATAACATGTCACAGGAAGCACCCTCATGGCTAACAGAGGACAGAATTAGAATTAGACTTGAATATCTTAACATTAATTAGTCACTAGGACCAGATGGCTTGCACACGAGGGTCCTTGGGGAACTCGGTCAAGAAATTGTCAGACCATTGTTCCTAATTTTTACGAACAGTCTACTGACTGGAATGATACCAGCTGATCAGAGAAAAGCCAATGAAGCACCAATATTTAAAAAAAGGGCCAAGATACATCCCTGGGAATTACCGAACATTTAACCCAACATCAATTGTGTGCAAGCTCTTGGAGTGGGATGTTAGGGGACTATATATAAGATTTTTAGTAATGACAAAAAGATATCGTTAGCAGAGTACATACTGTATTTTTGGATAAAAACAACAGAAAAGATTTGCCTCATCACAAAAAAATAAATAAATAAAAGCTAGGACTTACCCTCTCATGAAGTTAAAACCATGTGCACAAACAAGAATATTGCCATAGGAATCAACTTTCAAGAGATTTCCATAAATTGTATCAAACACCAAACCTCTGGGGGAAGAAAACAGATTATGAAACACACACCCTTATAAGACGCAGTTATTAATAGTAAACAAATTTAAAGCTAAACAGCTCATTAAAATACAGATATGCCGAGAAAGATCTAAAAGTAGAACCTCTGGTAAACGTTATAATCCTAATTATATCTCTCACATATACAGTATGTCCCGATTTACTCTTACAGTTGCAATTATCTGCACAGTTCAAAACCATTTTCCCTAAAAAACTTTATGGATACAAACATCACCAATGGGTGGCCATGTTTAATAAAAGCTGCTGAACTTGTGCAAAGCAAAAGAGTCTTAATGAACTTGTGTTCTGCCCCTCCTCCTTCCAGCCTTATGCCGGGTACACACCATTTTTTTTTCCGATCAACCCCACAGGGTTGAATGAAAAAAGAAAACAAAAAAAGACCTGTCAAAGCCGCTGTACTAACCATGCAAAGTTAGTACAGCACTCTCCCCCTCTGAACTGTTGCGTTCTGACAGTGGGACGCCCCCCACCGACAGAACACTCTGTTTAGCGCTCTCTGCCATTGGCTAAGAGTGTGGATTGAGAGTCGGTCCGGTATTGGTTTTCCAGCATGCACGTCTGGCTTCTGTCGGACAGACCAACATACACATGGGCCGAATGTCAGGGGGTGTGTGTGTGTGTGTGTGTGTGTGTGTGTGTGTATGTGTATGTGTATGTGTATACGGGGGTTTATCACTACTGTACAAGGATTATAGGGAAGGGAAGGTATTTGAACAAACTATTTAGAAATGAGTAAAAACCATCAAAAATAATCAATGCATAAAAATGTATAGCAGTATTAAACTCAAAAGCAAATATTATAGTGCACTTACCAGTTCTTAGTTGTAAAGGCTGCTTTAGTTTTCTTTTGTTAGGCATGATTTTCTTTTTACCTGGTGATCCAGCCAGAAAGTCAGTTTTTCAACTGAACAAGCTGACCTTCAGATTTATTCTTTAAGAGTGCTGAGACAAACCATTTACCACCTACAGAGGTGCTTCCAATAATTTGTTTTTAATTTATGTAAAACTTTTATCCCAAAAGAAAAAAAAAATGTTTGCTGTAACTGATTTTAAGGTGTGAGCTGGAGTTTGGCTTCAATTTGTTAGTGTATCTAAATCTGCTAGTACTAACACTACCCTCCCCCCAGACTGACAATGCTGTGGTTTGCTGTGTTCTCGTTCATCCAGGGTGGAGGACTCTTATACAGGAATAGTGTTACTGGCCAGATCACCAGGTGTAAAACAGAGAAGGAAAAGGCCTAAAAATAAATAAAATCGGATGCAGCCACCACATGGAGTGATTGGTAAACTGCAATACATTACACTTTTGGTTTTGGGTTTAATACTTTTAGTATATAATTCCAGGCAAAGATTAAAAAAACAAGTAGAACTCCAGACAAAGATTAAAGTAGGTCTTAAATATTTAACTGCAGCTCTACTTTCAAACAAAATATACATTTCAGCTTAAAGCTACTTAAGTAAAGCGATTTTCAGCTGCTAGCGGGGCGCTTTTAACCTCCGCTAGCAGCCGAAAAAAGGGTTAAAAGCACCGCGTTGTGGCGCTACCGAAGTGCTTTGCAAGCACTACGGCAGTGCTGCCTATTTATTTCAATGGGTGGTGTATAAACCGCTCCAAAGATGCTGCTTGCAGAACTTATTTGCCTGTCCCGCAAGTGCACTCTTCCAGTGTGAAAGCTTTCACACTGGGGCGGCATGAGAGGTGCTTTCAGATGCTATTTTTAACGCTAAAATGCCTGAAAAGCACCTCAGTGTGAAAGGGGTCCAATTAGAAGATTATCTCACGAAGCAGCCCATATATTACACACATATATAAGTATAATTTCACACCTGGTGGGGAACGTTGGGTCATAGACAAAACTTAGAAGTTCTTGAGGATAACCGATAGACACCAATCTTTCAACTGTCAGTTCAAAACCGAGAGATTCATATTCTGGAGACTTGTATACTGAAGAGAAAAGATTACATTAAAAGTGGTTGCAACCATAAAAACAAAACAAAAAAATAGGATTTTTGTACTCACCGTAAAATTTGTTTCTCTGAGTTCATGGACGGACACAGCAGCCTTTGACCTTATGCATCTCCTGGAAGGAAGTGGATATAACACTAAGGTCAAAGGCTGCTGTGTCCATCCATCAACGGAAGAGAAAGTGTTCCTGTTCCTTTAATGCACGATATATAGCATTTTTGCAGTGTCATTTGTCCCAATACATGTTCTACAATACCTGGTTGATCTTGCCTGTTCCTGTGTGCTGATCATGCTAATCATGGCTATTGATCCATGATAGCGTGGGTCAGATTACGTGCCTCCGTCATCTTGCTGTGTTCAGTCTCTGCCTCTCCCCCTTCCTCCCTGCCTGTCATTTTTGTAGTCTGCTCTGCCCCCTCCCTTCTTGCATCTATTCCCTTGTGGCTGTAAAGTAACATATTAACTACTTTTATCCTCTCTGTATTATGAACAAATTAAATACAGTGTGTGAGTTTTTTCTTAATTTCAAAACCTAATACATACTTTGCCCAGTGCTGCTGTGTAGGTCACGTGTCCTCCCTCTGCCAAATTGCATATGTCAAAGGGGAATCTTAGACTCAATCACTCAAGGACACATGACCACACAGCAGAGCCGGGCAAAGAAGGTATTTAACTTTACAATTAAAAAAACACATACTATACTTAATATGTTCCTAAAATAGAGGGGATACAAGTAATTTATATATGTGACTTTACAATCACTTTAAAATAAGACAGGTTTACTCTAAAAAAAAAAAAAAAAAAAAAAAAAAAAATACATTACATGGAAATAATTGGCCCTCCACTGGTCAGCAATTTTTGAGACATTTCCATAAACCTGTTTAATTCAACTAAATAACAGGATAAATGGATCTTGCCATCTCTACATAAAATATTATATTTTCTTTGATGCATCTACCTGTACAGCTTTATACTGTATGTATTTACTTGCTCATCATAGCTAAAGGTCCCCTACAGTGCTTCCGATCATTAGATCTAAATCATACAGAGCCTTCCTTCAATTACCTTTTTTTTAACATTTCTGGGGTGTGTTCGGTACACCTTCTGTGTACAGAATACCTCCAGGTAGCCATATTGCATTTCACAGAAAATTACAGCACTGCAGATTGAAAAGGAAAGGTAATTTTTTCAATTACAATATGGCTTCTTTAGCAATTGTATACCCTGCATTATTTTTTAAGTTGTTACTTTTTCCCATGAAAGTGGAGTTACCCTTTAACCACTTGACTTGCAGATTTACACCACTTCATGACCAGGCAATTTTTTGCGATATGACACAGTGACTTTAAATGACAATTGCGGACACTGTACCCAAATTTTTTTATATTTTTTCCACCCACCAAAAAAAAAGAAAACATATTTTGCTACATATTTATGGTAACAAATCCCCAATAAGCTTATATTGATTGGTTTACACAAACATAGCATCTACAAAAAACAACAGGATATATACTGGATTTTTTTATACACTAGTAATGGCGGCGATCATCGAATTAGAGGGACTGCGATATTGCGGGGAACAACTGGTCACTAACTGACATTGACACTTTGCCTGGAACCAGTGATCAATGGTAAAAATATACACCATCACAGTACTAATGACACTGACTGAGAAGGAGTTAAACATCTAGGTCAAAGGGTTGAATGTGTGCCCAACCAGTGTTTGGTGTACTGCATGTGCTGCTTTGGCTAAGGGAAGAGATTGATTCAAGTCCCTGGTTTGCAGAGACACAGGATTGATCCCTTCTCCCCAGTCAGAATGGTGATCTGCCTTGTTTACATAGGCAGAGCCCCATTCTTTTTTTTTTTTTGTACTTTTATTATAAGCAGCTCCAAGTGGGCATCCAATCAACTAAATCTGGTGGGAATACAGCTATTGAGACAAGTAATCAAAACTGAAAGCATATGCAGAACTCTACAAATATTCTGAATAGCATTCAAGATGCTTAAAAGAATTCAATCATGCAATTCGTTTTTAATTAGCTGTTACTCGGTAGTAAGTCGGACTTGTTGGAGAGGATTTCCTGAGTTAAGAGGTCTCGTCTGACTGCTGTGTAATCATTGCAACGGTTGAGCAGAGACGACGCACTCATCACTTAACAAGACCTGCTGTCATACTGCTAGTTATATGACTTTGTGCCGTCTGCTATTGTGAAACAGATCACATACTTCCCCAGGCCAAGTCTAGTTGAAGGCCACACAACAGTCTGGCACTAGTCCACCAAACACAGTGGTGTATTAATTTTAGGTTCCCCCCCCCTCTCAGATTTCACAGATTGGGATTCTTTAACTGCTGCAACAGAACAGGATGTTCTCAATGGAAATTAGTAACAGTGCGGCAGAGAAAGTTTTTACAGTTAAAATGTTGTGAGAGCAGTAGGGGCACAACATTTTTTTAACTCTACACTGACAAATCTGTAGCTTTATACAATGGAGGTTCAAGTCAAACTGAGACTTTTGGAGTTTATATAATAAACAAACAAATTTCAAGGAGTGGAAACTGCCTTTATTTTTTAACATACTCCCCTGGTACATTTATACGCTTATACCAGCATCCAAGGCCTGGAAATCTTCGGGTTAGAAAGATTTGTCAGTACACCTGAACCATCCTAGGATACCCTGCTTCACTTCATCATCAGTGCTGAATAAGGATGGGCTCAGGAGTGTTCGAAAAACACACATGCAGAGCCCGCCATGAAGTCGGCACTGCGTTGCGCTAATTGCAGGCAGTAAGAAATTTTCCTGATCCGTTGCTGCAGAGATCAGGAAATATCGCACTGCCTGTGATTAGCGCAGTGCCGACTTCCTGGCGGGCTCTGCGCATGATGACAAGCGAGGAACTCTATTAGGGGACCAAACAGGTGAAAATCACTCGGAGCAAGGTCCAGGCAGAAAGGGGGATGTGGCAATATCTCCCAGCTTTGTTGCTGTAATGTGTGGTGAGCAGTATGAGCTTGTGCGTTGTCCTGGAGAAACAGGCCCCCCCTTAGAGATCAAACTGGGCAGTTTTTCCTGCAGACGTTAATGCACATTACTCAGAATATGACAGTAATATTCACTTTTGATAGTCTCACCAAGGGCTAGAAAACCCACATGAATAATGTCAGGGTTGTCCCAGAAAACACTTTATCACTTTACCTGCAAGACATAATTGTTTGCCGATGGTGAGCCCACACGCTTTCACTGCTTTACACTGTCAGGCTCCATGCACACTGGACTTAAAAAAACGTCGATTCTACAGGCGTTTGACGTTTTTTTCTCCTGCCTCTAGAAGCACTTCTATTGTGCTCTATGTGTCTTTGCACATTATTGACTGCTACAGGCGTTTTCTGTCAGGGACGTTCAGAGGCAGGAAAAAAAACCCTTCTCTATCGCGTTTTCTGGAGGAGTTTAGAAGCTGTAAAAACATCAGTCTCTCCTAAACTCTCCAAAACTACGCTCAACTCTTCTGAACGTCAAGTGCCAACGTTTTTTTAGGTGTGTTGTGGGAGTAAAAACGTTTGCAGAGGGGAGTGTAGTGCAAAAAACGCCTATAAACTAAACTCTCATAGACTCGCTTAAACTCTCATAGACTAAACTTTGTAGAATATGCTTTCATTTTGTATCTTTTATGCCACGTTTTTCCAAGCTAAAAACGTTGACGTTTTTTCTGCTCCTAGTGTGCATGGAGCCTTACTATTACGTGTAGTGCCGTCAGGCTACTCCCTTTTTATACCTGTAAAATTTAAAAGGCCCGGTTTAACTTGAAAGCCCTTCGAACCAACATTGCACGAACATAAAATAAAATAAACCATGCTTTACTATGTATGATGACCTCAACCAATTATATATATTTTTTGTCGCTATAACATTTTATTAGGTTTTATGAACTAGTATCACATGGTATTTAAAACAAATTCCCCCCAAAATACTGCTGGGCAAATCGAAACTGTCCTGTCAAGATGGAGATCAGAGTGTGGGGAAGGGGAGAGGGCTTGGTAAACGTGTTTACCACCCCCTTCCTTTCCTTGCATGGACATAGTGAGCAACCAGTCCTGATCGTTCCTATGTCCATTGAATCATTCAAGTACAGTGCAGCTCTCAAGATGCGGAAAAAAAAAAAAAAAAAAGAAGGGCTCTTTAGTCCCATTCTCGTTCTCAAAAAAAAAAAAAAAAAAAGAGAGAGACACGAGGGTCTCTTTAGTCCTCTAGTATCTCACCAAAGTACTAAATATTGTAAAAAAAAATAGAACACCACAGTAAGGCCCGTTTCACACAGGCTGCCCGATCAGGTCTGCCTGTCAGTTTTTCAGGCGGACCGCATCAGAACCTCTATTAACCCCTATGGAGTGGCTGATGTCAGCGGTGACGACATGTCTGCTGACATCCGCCGCTATACGATACATTATTGTCCGCAAAATCCAGGCGATATCTTCGTGGATGAAACGCGTCGGATGGGGCCTGCCGCTTCCATTGCGTCAATTTATTGATTAACGTCAGGCACACCTCCATTGGCTCCCTCCAGGCACACCTGCCCTAATCTATCCTACTGCTATATGTGCTCCAACTTAGAATACTCCGGAAATGTAGAGCGTTCGGACTGCAGTTTACAGAGGAGCCTTGGCGTGGGCACTGTAGCTTATGCACATATCTGCATATGTGCGCAAACAAAACCCTCTGTTTTTAAATGTAAATTGTTAGATGGGTCAACCTGATTGTTTCACAGGTTGGCTAGTCCGTGTTCTGTAAAATCTTGTGTTTGTTTTTTATGTGTATTGCCCTTCCATGTGAACGTTTTTGCAAAGGCTAGTTCTAGGTTGGAGTGGTTGCCACTGTAAAGATGGTGTAGATGACAGGTGAAAAACTTACAGCACCAATCTCCACAATGATCATGCCAAGGTGTAAAGCATAAAGACAATGTAATCACTATAATATGGGGGGGGGGGGGGTAGATATGGCTTATTACATTAGCGTGCTAAAACACATGCTTCACATACTACGCTTAAGGATCCTGGTCAGAAACTCCAGACCCAGTAAAAGGGGGAAGGAGGAATAGGGGAGAGAAGAGGGAGGGACGAAGGAATGAAAAGATAAGGGAGCAATGGGTTATGGCGGGGGGGGGGGGGGGGGGGGGAGAGAGAGAGAGAGAGAGAGAGAGAGAAAGGGGGAGAGAAGGGGGGGGGAGGGAGTGGAGGGACCACAACTAATTATTGCCAGAGAAGTCAGAATGCTGTCCACGGCAGACAGGCTTTGTCACACTTCCAGGGACAGCCTAGACTAATGTATGTTATTTTATACAGAGGTAGTGCTGCATTGATTTTGTTTTCCCGGTGCTTTAAATTTAATTTTTTTTATACCATATGGTTGACTGCTAAACATATACAGCGGGTAAAATAAGTATTGAACACGTCACCATTTGTCTAGGTAAATATATTTAAGGTGCATAAGGTATATAAGGTGCTATTGACATGAAATGTTCACAACATGTTGCTTACAACCCATGCAATCCATATATACAATGAAACCAAAAAATACATTCAGAAATTAAGTTATGTGTAATAAAATGGAATGACAAAAGGTATTGAATACGCTAACTAAAATGCATTTAATACTTCATCCTTTGCTGGTAATGACAGCTTCAAGACGCCTCCTGTATGGAGAAACTAGTCACCAAGGATGATCTCCGGCGTGTTTGCACAGTCCATGTGCAGAGCCTGCCAGGATGTCGGCACAGTGCTGAGCCAATCCCTGCCTGTGATTAGCGCAGCGCGGTGCAGACTTCCTGGCAGGCTCTGCACATGGACTGTGCGAACATGCCGGAGCTCATCCTTACTAGTTACATGCATTTCTCAGGTGTGATTTTGGCCCATTCTTCCACACAGTCTTTAAATCTTAAAGGTTCCATCTCCAAACTTCACTGTTGGTATTGGGGCATTTATTTGCTGATGTGCAGTGCCATTTGACCTCCAAACATGGTGTGTGGTATGGCATCACAAAGAATAAAATTTTGGTCTCATCTGACCATACTATATCTCCCAGTGTTTCACAGGCTTGTCTGAATGTTGTGCAGCAACAAGCTTCTACATGCTTTTTCTTCAGCAATGGAGTATTGCGTGGTGAGCATGCATACAGGCCATGGCGGTTGAGTGCATTACTTATTTGAAACGATTATACCTGCCAATTCTCTGTCTTTCTGAAGCTCTCCACAAGTGGTCATTGGCTCCTGGACAACTCTATTGCCAATTCTTTCTACTCCTCTGTCAAATCTTGTGAGGAGCACTTGGTTGTGGCCGTTTTATGGTGAAATGTTCTTTCCCCTTTCGGATTATGGCCCCCAAAACAATAGCAAACAGAAGATTCTCCTGCGCTCTGGTATTTCCTGCTATAGGGTAGCGAGGTCCAATTATAGGGTATATTCGACAGTCTTGCAGCCCTCCTCAGAATCATGGGAATTCATAAGGCTAAAAAAAAAAAGGAAAAGAAAGCAGGGGGGAAAACCGACCTAGTGTGATACTGTATAAAAGGGTTTATTAAATGTATTAAAATCAATGGTTATACTCACAAAATTAGTTTTATGGCCCCCAGCAGTGCTCACTGGAAGATTCAGAAGTTTATAAATCCTTCTGTAACGAACGCCATCAGTATGTTTTGCAACAATAGGGTTGCAAAGGTCTTGAGAGCCCTTTGCTTTTACCCATCATGAGATATTTCTTGTGTGACGCCTTGGTAATGAGACACCTTTTTAGGGCTATCAGATAAGACTGAAGCAGCTGATATTAATCTGCACTGACAGGGGGGCACAGGATTGCTTTCTAATTACCGATAGATGTCACCTGGTTTGCTGGCTTTCAAAGCCCTTTCTCCATGTGTTCAATACTTTTTCCCAGTGTCATTCCATTTTATTACACATAGCTTCTTTTATGAATGTATTTGTTTTGGTTTCTTGGTATGTATGGATTGGATGGGTTGTTACCAACATGTGGTGAAAATGTCATGTCAATAGCACCTTTAGAAGTAAATATACCTAGAAAAATGGCGACATGTCCAATACTTATTGTACAGGCTCTCCAGTCATTACTACATTTTTTTTCTGCTTTTAAAATCTAGGATTAGTCACATTTGGGTTTTTCATACCATTTGTGCTGCAATATTTCAGCTTCTTGGGGATTCCATGCTGGGATGGGCAATGTCTACATTTTTCATATTGCGTAGTACGTACCACAGGTGCAAGTAAATGTTCATTCTCATCTATGTGTAACGAATTGGATGCCCTCTAGGTCTTTATAAAAAAACACTTATGAATATTGTATTTATATTTAGATTGGACAGTATACCCCCTGATAAAGATTCTGGATGAAATAAAAGGGGTTCAAACATTTTTTCTTTTGGTCATCTGTTGTGATGATAGATCATGATCTCAATAGGACCATGTATGTTTAATGTTGCTACACTTGTGGGTGTGCTTTTTAATGTATGCAAAATAAACTCATATTTTAAACCTTTTTGTTGTGTGCCAAAGTACCAACCAGTTACCAAAAAGTTTTCCTGATATGATCGAATTAATCAAGTTGTACTCTTAAAACATCACTTGCTGACTGCCTTATACCAGATTAACTGCTACAGGGTCGGAAGCTCTGCGCAGAATCACGTGCATACATGTGATCCTGCACTCCCGTCTGCAGGGGGCACACTTGAGTCGCTTGTGCTGTGATTAGTCACAGCAACAGCCGATCTGCGTGTGTCCTCCGACACCCGACGATCGTTGGTAAACCACACAGAACAGGGATCTGCCTGTGTAAACAAGGCAGATCTCTGTTCTGACGGGGGGGGGGGGGGGATGTATTCTGTGTTCCCACAAAGCCGGGACTAGAATCTAGTGAAAACACCACACTGTATATACAAACTGGCTAGGCACACAGTTAGCGCTTTGATTGCCCCTGATATTTAACCATTTCTCAGCCAGTGTCCGATTATCTGCCGCAATATCGCAGTCCCGATATTGCCACCATTACTAGTGTAGAATATATATATATATATATATATATATA